>ONZH01027790.1:0-14245 GCA_900303285.1 Rhinella marina
AAGAGTGGGTGGTCAAGTCCCATAGTTTTAGTGCCAAAACCATCTGGGGAGTGGCGATTTTGTAATGATTATAGAAAATTAAATGAAGTTTCTAAATTTGACGCTTATCCCATGCCTTGGGTGGATGAACTTATTGAGAGGTTAGGACCTGCCAGGTACATTACCACCCTGGACCTTACGAAGGGCTACTGGCAAATTCCCCTTTCCAAGGAGGCAAAAGAAAAGACAGCATTCTCTACACCTGACGGGTGCTATCAATATGTCAGGATGCCTTTTGGGCTACAGGGAGCCCCTGCCACCTTCCAGAGGGCTATGGACCGGATTTTAGGCCCCACAAGAAGTATGCAGCGGCTTACTTAGATGACATTGTCATCTTTAGCAGAGACTGGGAAAGCCATTTGAGAAAAGTTCAGGCAGTGCTGGGGGCCCTAAGAGAAGCCGGTTTTACTATGAACCCCAAGAAGTGTGCAATGGGAATGGAAGAGGCAAGGTACCTAGGCTACATAGTAGGTAAGGGAGAGATTAAGCCACAGGTAAATAAGGTGGAAGCAATCCAGAATTGGCCACGCCCACTCACCAAGAAACAGGTTAAAGCATTTTTGGGAATTGTGGGATATTACAGAAGGTTTGTTCCTAATTTTGCCAGGATCGCAGCCCCCTTGACAGACCTTACAAAGGGTACAAAATCAGTCATGGCTAAGTGGTCTCCCAAGGCAGAACGGGCATTTCAAGAACTGAAACAGGCTTTGTGTAAGCAGCCAGTCCTGGTAGCCCCAGATTTTACCAGAGAGTTCATAGTTCAGACAGATGCATCAGATGTAGGTTTGGGTGCTGTCCTGTCACAAGAGATCAATGGGGAGGAACACCCTGTCATGTACCTCAGCAGAAAACTGTCCCAATGTGAGAAGAACTATGCAATTGTGGAGAAGGAGTGTCTCGCTATTAAGTGGGCCCTGGACTCCCTAAGATATTACCTGCTGGGTAGGAAGTTTAGGTTAATATCCGATCATGCACCGTTAAAATGGATGAGGGAGAAGAAAGGAAACAATGCTAGGGTAACGCGATGGTTTCTAGCACTCCAAGATTTTAATTTCCATGTAGAACATAGGCCAGGTAAACTACATGGAAATGCTGATGCACTGTCAAGAGTACATTGTTTAGTGATAGAAGGTGCCCAGCCCCTTGGCTTGGGGCAGAGGGGGGGGATATGTAAGAGGGCAAGAGGTAAAGTGGTGGATGGCAGGTATGTGTCACCGAGGTGGCTGGCCTCGGTGATGTAAAAACCTTATAGCTGGTACCAGTAACACTATGTTACTGAGTATGTTGTTTCTGCTGTAGTCCGGGTCCGGGTTTTTATGGAGCGACTATAGAGCTTGGGTGGGAAAGGTCGCTCCCATACTCCAGCCCAGGGTTTTTACTAACCCTGTAAAAAGGCAGCTAAAACAGCTCAGACGGGGGGAGCTGATTTTGTGAAGCTGTGTGAGCTCTGTGAGGAAGCTGAAGCCCTGCGTGATGAGAAAAGCTGCCTAAAAGTTCCCTGAGGAACACTACACCACCGACTGACCCGGTGAGGTTTTCTTCTTTAAGTTGTTGATTATTCCTGGAGAAAGGACTGTTTTGTTTCACCTTTTTTTTTACATGCTGGAGAAAGCATATTTCCATTTATTCTTGTGGAAGAGACAATAAATATTCCACTGAGTTTCACCTATACCTGTGTCTGTGCTGATATGAGTGACTACCTTTGAGCTGAACCCCCACAATGGCGAAAGCTGCACTACTAGTGCCAGCAAGCCCAGCCAGGAGACAAAATAAAAATGTCTTGTAGCCCTTAGAAGGGCTGTTGGGTTCTTTTGAGATCACTCCTGCCTAACAAAGAACTAAATGCAGGCCCTAACACTCTCCCTGAAACGCAGCAGCTCTGTCCCTAACGACATCCAGACAGCATCTGAGCCGAGCACCGCGGGCAGTCACTAGTATATTCCAGGGTCACCTGATCAGGCCAGCCAACCCCTGCTATCGACATGTAAGGGCCCCACGTGATGCTGGGTGTACCGCAGAGTCTCCTGGCTTGTGACTGGCTGAGTTTATAGGCTACAAAAATGCACAATGCGGAAGATGCCATTTCCTCGAGCATGGCGAGATACTCGTCCGAGCAGCAAGCACTTACAAGTACCGTAATACTCGAACGAGCACCAAGCTCGGACGAGCATGCTCGCTCATCTCTAGTTATTACGTACCGTGCAGTATGGAGCAATTACACTGAAACTATTAGATTAGGCAGACTTGGTCTGCTTAAGTGCAACCCAGACAAATGTCGCACAGAGATTTTTGTAATGTAGCTGTATCAGTGAGAGCAAAATACCTTTTTTAATTAAGTGACGTACAGAATGTGTCACCTGGACAGAAAATACGGTTTGTGGTGACTGGACAGCTGAACTGTGATACACAGAATGGTTCCACATAGCTGTATGAAATGGATTTGTATCACTGAGATAAAACAACAAAAAATATTTTTATATATATATATATATATATATATATATATATATATATATATATATATATATATATTTTTTTTTTTTTTTTAACGTGACATGCAGAAACTATTAGAGAGCAAACTCAGCCCCTGCTGACTGAGGCTATTTTGACTGCAACCCAAACAAATGTCGCACAGACATTTTTGTAATGTAGCTATATCAGTGAAAGCAAAAGACCGTATTTGATTACGTGATGTACAGTATGGGTCACCTGGACAGAAAATACGGATTGTGGTGAGTGGACAGCTGAACTGTGACACACAGAATGGTTCCACACTTCTGTATGAAATGGATTTGTATCACTGAGATAAAACAATAAAAAAAAGGGTTATATATGGCGATAGCTGCACTACTAGTGCCAGCCAGCCCAGCCAGGAGACAAAAAAAATGTCTTGTAGCTCTTAGAAGGGCTGTTGGGTTCTTTTGAGAGCACTCCTGCCTAACAGAGAACTAAATTCAGGCCCTAACACTCTCCCTGAAACGCAGCAGCTCTTTCCCTAACGACATCCAGACAGCATCTGAGCCGAGCACCGCGGGCAGTCACTAGTATATTCCAGCGTCACCTGATCAGGCCAGCCAACCCCTGCTATCGACATGTAAGGGCCCCACGTGATGCTGGGTGTACCGCAGAGTCTCCTGTCTTGCGATTGGCTGAGTTTATAGGCGCCAAAATTTCAAAATGCGGGAGATGCCATTTCCTCGAGCATGGCGAGATACTCGTCCGAGCAGCGAGCACTTACGAGTACCGTAATACTCGGACGAGCATGCTTGCTCATCTCTAGTTGTGTCACTTCAGCAAGTGACATTTATCATGTGGAGTAGTGTTGAGCGATTCAAACTGTCCGAAGTCCGAATTTCAGGAAAAATCTGCAAAGCCAAATTTCCTCAAGCTTCATGGTAACAAAATAATTTTCCCTGAAATGGGATAAAAAAATAAATAAATCATACTCCCTACCCCATTTATAAGGCAAGAAATCCCACTTAAACCTGACAGGGCACACCTGTGAAGTGAAAACCATTGCAGGTGACTACCTCTTGAAGCTCATCAAGAGAATGCCAAGAGTGTGCAAAGCAGTAATCAAAGCAAAAGGTGGCTACTTTGAAGAACCTAGAATATAAGACATATTTTCAGTTGTTTCACACTTTTTTGTTAAGTATATAATTCCACATGTGTTAATTCATAGTTTTGATGCCTTCAGTGTGAATCTACAATTTTCATAGTCATGAAAATACAGAAAACTCTTTGAATGAGAAGGTTTGTCCAAACTATTGGTCTGTACTGTGTATGTATAATATAGATAGATAGATAGATAGATAGATAGATAGATAGATAGATAGATAGATAGATAGATAGATATTCTGTCTAATCTCCAAATCTAAATCTTGGTTCCTTCCTTGGATAATGGATTTAGGAAACAAAGTGTGTCTTTTGAATTTTCTTAATGGAATCTGTCCCTGAACAAATTTGTGAACTATTATCTACAGTAATACTTGAGTAGTACTGTAGAGAAGGAGTCCAGAGCACTATTTTTATTTCCCTACTGCCCCCTGTTTTCAGCACTCAAAGCTACACTGAAATACACAGTCCAGACAGCTGTGATGTCAAACATAATGGAAAGGACTCCTGTGCGCAGTCCTTACAATGTGACGTCATTGCATTGGCCGACGTGGTGACATCATACATCTCCGCGCACAAGGTGTGTCCAAACTTTTGGTCTGTACTCTGTGTGTGTGTGTGTGTGTGTGTATATATATATATATATATATATATATATATATATATATATATATATATATATATATATTATTTGTTTTATTTTATGTTTTTAAGGGATCGCTCTCTCTCAGGGGGTCGCAATCACAAATCTTGCGACACACAGGGGGTTTTAACATCCAAGTAGTGCTTTATTTTCGCTCTTTGGCACCAACCCACATGAAAACATTCAAATAAACACCTGCCCGTCTAGGCACTACCTAATATACATGTTGTATCTATCTCACCTATAGAGCGTCGTTCACACCCGGTATTAGATCCGGCTTCCTCAGCCATACGGTCCAGCAGCCTGGCTGTGACCTCACTAGCACTTTTGGGGGGGAGATGGTCCAGTAGTCCTCCTGACTCTGACCGTGTGACCCTCTATCCATAAGCGTCGTTGGGCCCTCCAAACTTCAGGCTTTACAAAGCCTTGTGGCCCCTCAGCCCTCCTGGCTGAGACCACACAGAGCCTCTGCAGGCTCCAACCTGTCAGGCTTCCTCAGCCTCTTTTCCACAGTCTTCCTCAGCCTTGTGCCCCCCCCCCCCCCCCCAGCTCTCCCTGGCTGGGACCACACTGGCCCTCTCCAGGTCTGTTCCATGGGGCCCTCCTCTACACTCCACTTACGATAGCAGGTCTCGCCTGCAACCTCCTCAGCTAACCACAATATCTTTACTAGAAGGGTGTGGACTGGAAGACTCCCACTACCAACCTGTCTCCGAGTCCAAGAAATCCAGCTCATGTCACTTTAAACAAAATCTCCAGCAAACTATGCCTTGCTGAAGCAGCACCATTTCTGGATTTCAGTTATCTCACCCAGCTGAGGTATCTGGGTGGGATATACACGCCTTCCAGCAATTATACTGTACACATCACCACAATATAAATATTTTGAGGTGAGGGTGTGTAGAAGGGGTCAATGATTAAAGTTCCTTGAATCCTCAGTATACATGTTAAGGGCTGTGGTTGTGGAAACATTGTGCCAACAAATGGATTTGGCTTCGGACTAAACTGAAGGGCATTACCCGGGTGGCTCCCTGGTTTTCACCCTTTAACCCCTATACAGTGATCTAATCTTCACTGTAGGGAGTGCACCAGCTGCTAGCTCTTACAGTAGTTTTCATGTGGTTGACTACTTAGCCACTCAGAGACACTGGTGTGTAGCATGGAAGGGGCAGGCAAACTCGTAGTCAGGGTGAGGTCGGGGCAGGCAGAGTATGTGCAAATCTGAGAAACAAGTCTGAGGTCAGGCCAGGCAGCAAAGAGTCAATACAGTAATTCGGTCTAGTTTGGGTTGAGTCAAAGTCCAGGAATCAGGCAAAGTTGGTACACAGGCAGACAACCAGATACAGTACACCTTAGCAGGAACTAGCAGATTAGTGAACCTATTGTTCAGGCAGAAAATGAGACAACTAGCATGGCATATATAGAAAAAGTTGATTAACACATTAAAAACAGCCTAGCAGCTGCACACTGAACCGAATGAGGGTTTAACCCTTGCAATACTGTAGAATGAGGTGATTTTCAGTGAAGCAAATCAGAATACATTATCACTAGTGATGAGCGAATCGAAGCTGCAATATTCGTGATTCGCACGAATATTGCCCGCTTCAGCTCGGCTTGGCATCCCGAGGCAGCGCGGACTCGTGATTATTCGTGCGTCTCTGCAAGTTTGAAATGCCTATTTTTTTCAGCCAATCAGCATCAAAGGCTGGCAGTGACATGTGACCTAAATTTACATAAGAGAGGGACCTGTACAGTGTCGGACTGGCCCACCAGAGGACCAGAGGATCCTCCGGTAGGCCCCAAGCCACCCAGCCACTTAAAAAAAACATACTTACCTGTCGTGCCGCGCTGCCGCTGTCCTCGCTTCCCACGCTCCACTGTCTTCCCTTCCGGCGCGCACTATGACCTGACGCAGCGTCAGGTCATAGTGCGTGCCGGCAGGGAAGACAGTGGAGCGCGGAACCTAATGGCAGCGGGGCAGGGCAGGGAAGTATGCTTTTTTTAAGTGGCTGGGTGGGCTGATCTGAGGGGGGGGGGGGGAGACCCTGATCTGAGGTCTGATAGGGGCACGAGACGCCGACCTGAGGTCTGATGGGGGCACGAGACGCCGACCTGAGGTCTGATGGGGGCACGAGACGCCGATCCCTGTACGGTGACATCACTGTGTTTATTATCCCTGTACTGTGACATCACTGTGTTTATTATCCCTGTACTGTGACATCGCTGTGTGTATTATCCCAGTGCAGGAAGAGGTAAATGGTCTGTGTTTGTGTGTTTGTTTTCTATTTTTCAGGGTCGTGAATGCAGAGGACTACGTCGGATTCGGTGGACTACGTCGGACCAGCTTTTTTTTTTTTAATAAAATGGTCAAACAGGGGTCTGGGGGAGTGTTTATTTCAATAAAATGTTTTATACTTGTGTGTGTGTATTTTTTTTTTACAATACTACAGTTTTAGTAATTAGGGCTATCTATAGACGGCCCTGATTACTAATACTGGGCTTAGTGCTTGCCAGTATGGCAGGCCAGCACTAACCCCAACATCTATTACCTCGGCACCCACCGCCACCAGGGGTGCCGGGAAGAGCCGGGTACCCGCAGGACTGGACCTTCTAAATTGAGGGTCTGGCTCTGGGGCGGCTGCAGGCTGGTACCATTAGGCTGGGAAGGGCCAATAACCGTGTCCCTTCCCACCCTGGTAGTGCCAGGCTGCCGCTGCTGGTTGTATCTGGCTGGCGAAGGAAAATAGGGGGGGACCCCACGCCATTCTTTTTTTAATTATTTAATTATTTTTGTAAAAAAATGGCGTGGGGTCCCCCCCTTTTTTCCTTCGCCAGCCAGATACAACCAGCAGCAGCCTGGCACTACCAGGGTGGGAAGGGACACGGTTATTGGCCCTTCCCAGCCTAATGGTACCAGCCTGCAGCCGCCCCAGAGCCAGACCCTCAATTAAGAAGGACCGGTCCTGCGGGTACCCGGCTCTTCCCGGCACCCCTGGTGGCGGTGGGTGCCAAGGTAATAGATGTTGGGGTTAGTGCTGGCCTGCGATACCGGCAAGCACTAAGCCCAGTATTAGTAATCAGGGCCGCCTGTAGATAGCCCTAATTACTAAAACTGTAGTATTGTAAAAAAAAAAACACACACACACACAAGTATAAAACATTTTATTGAAATAAACACTCCCCCAGACCCCTGTTTGACCATTTTATTAAAAAAAAAAAAGCTGGTCCCACGTAGTCCACCGAATCCGACGTAGTCCTCTGCATTCACGACCCTGAAAAATAGAAAACAAACACACAAACACAGACCATTTACCTCTTCCTGCACTGGGATAATACACACAGCGATGTCACTGTACAGACATAATAAACACAGCGATGTCACTGTACAGACATAATAAACACAGCGATGTCACTGTACAGACATAATAAACACAGCGATGTCACCGTACAGGGATAATAAACACAGTGATGTCACTGTACAGGGATAATAAACCTCAGATCAACACATTCTGCCCCCATCAGACCTCCAATCAGCGTCTTGTTCCCCCATCAGACCTCAGGTCAGCGTCTTGTTCCCCCATCAGACCTCAGGTCAGCGTCTTGTGCCCCCATCAGACCTCAGATCAACACAATGTGCCCCCATCAGAGCTCAGGTCAGCGTCTTGTGCCTCCATCAGACCTCAAGTCAGCGTCTTGTGCCCCCATCAGACCTCAGATCAACACAATGTGCCCCCATCAGAGCTCAGGTCAGCGTCTTGTGCCCCCATCAGACCTCAGGTCAGCGTCTTGTGCCCCCATCAGACCTCAGGTCAGCGTCTTGTGGCCCCCCTCAGATCAACACAATGTGCCCCCATCAGACCTCAGGTCAGCGTCTTGTGCCCCCCTCAGACCAGCGTCTTGTGGCCCCCCTCAGATCTCAGATCAGCCCACCCAGCCATTTTTAAAAAAGCATACTTACCTGTTCTGGCCGCCGCTGTCCTCAGGCTCCCCGCTCCACTGTGTTCCCTGCCGGCGCGCACTATTACTTGACGCTGCGTCAGGTCATAGTGCGCGCCGGCAGGGAACACAGTGGAGCGCGGAACCTGAGGACAGCGGCGGCCAGAACAAGTAAGGGGCCCCCCATGAAATCATTGGAGCGGGGCCTGGAGCAGTAGCTCCAGGTGCTCCAATTATAATCCGGCCCTGGCAGCGCGGCAGATATTAGAACATGGCAACCGCATTAAAGTGATGCGCGCGCCATGTTCTATGTATCGGACGGCAAGAAAACTTGGTATCGAGCTCCGGTACCGTACTAGGTACCGAAACCGTACCGAGTTTTCGATATATCGTGCAACACTACTTTCAACTACCTCACCCCCCGACACCTGTGTCTCGCCATTGTCCACCACCTCCTCAGACAACACCGGTAAATCCCCACTGTCAGCACACTGAGACTGCAAAAGGTCTTGCGAATTGGGGCAGAGAATGTTCTGGGGTAGCACATCAGAGAAGGGGTGACTATGGGGTTCCAGGGAGTACGTGACCACATGCAATCTCCATCCAAAAAGTCATACTGAGGCTCACCACCATGATTTACACTGCAATCTTATTGAAAGACAGACAATCAGGGGTTCACCGCCAGGTTGTCAGGCAGCATTTTTAAGTGGGTCACCATTACCTTGTCCCTGAAAATTGCCTTGGGGTCATCACCAGACTATTGGCCAGATTTAGAAAAAATGGTGCAATTAGGGAGCCTCAGAGGCATCCCTACATGCTGCCCCTGGTGTTTCCTATCCATTTCCAAGGTGTTTCCATCTTTTTCTGAGGTTTTCACATGTTGGGGCAAACTTGACTGTGCAGAACCTTTGGCCCCTGCAAAAATATTCGGGTCTCCCATAGACTTTATTGGGATTTCGTGATTCGTCTCAAACCCACGAATCCCGCAGAAAATTCGGGCCGAATACCGAATCCCCGAATCTTTTAGGATTCGATCAACTCTAATTATCACCAATAAACACACAGGCCACCAGCGCCCAAGCCCGCTGTGGGAAAGCACAGGAGGGGAAGCGGATCCAGAGTGCCAGATCTTTCATAGACACATGGTGAATGGTGCAGTGCCCTTGCCTGGTGAAATAGCGGGGCAACAGCAGGCATGGGCCACAGATGTTAAAATATGGTATACCTAATAATCATCTATTCTCCTATAGTCAGGTAAAACATTAGCATGGAAGGAGTATTAAGAACTTTTTGGTAGAAAAAAATATAAACTGCTTACTGATATGAAATATAATTAGAGATGAGCGAGCATACTCGTCCGAGCTTGGTGCTCGTTCGAGTATTACGGTACTCGTAAGTGCTTGCTGCTCGGACGAGTATCTCGCCATGCTCGAGGAAATGGCAACTTCCGCATTGTGCATTTTTGGCGCCTATAAACTCAGCCAATCACAAGCCAGGAGACTCTGCGGTACACCCAGCATCACGTGGGGCCCTTACATGTCGATAGCAGGGGTTGGCTGGCCTGATCAGGTGACCCTGGAATATACTGGTGACTGGCCGCGGTGCTCGGCTCAGATGCTGTCTGGATGTCGTTAGGAATAGAGCTGCTGCGTTTCAGGGAGAGTGTTAGGGCCTGCATTTAGTTCTTTGTTAGGCAGGAGTGATCTCAAAAGAACCCAACAGCCCTTCTAAGGGCTACAAGAAATTTTTTTTTGTCTCCTGGCTTGGCTGGC
Source organism: Rhinella marina (assembly GCA_900303285.1). Taxonomy (NCBI): domain Eukaryota; kingdom Metazoa; phylum Chordata; class Amphibia; order Anura; family Bufonidae; genus Rhinella; species Rhinella marina. The sequence goes on from ONZH01027790.1 coordinate 10,006, forward strand.
TGGCTGGCACTAGTAGTGCAGCTATCGCCATATATAACCCCTTTTTTTTATTGTTATATCTCAGTGATACAAATCCATTACACACAGCAGTGTGGAACCATTCTGTGTGTCACAGTTCAGTACACTCACTACAATCCGTATTTTCTGTCCAGGTGACAATTTCTGTACGTCACTTAATCCAACCAGGTCTTTTGCTCTCACGTATATCGCTTGATCACAAAAATCTCTGTGCGACATTTGTCTGGGTCGCAGTCAAAATAGCCACCGTCAGCAGGGTGTGAGTTAGCTCTACGATAGTTTCTGCACGTCACGTTCCAAAAAAACAAAACTAAAAAAAAAATATTAAAAAAATAGTTTTTTTGTTGTTTTAGCTCAGTGATACAAATCCATTTCACACAGCAGTGTGGAACCATTCTGTGTGTCACAGTTAAGTACACTCACTACAATCCGTATTTTCTGTCCAGGTGACACTTTCTGTACGTCACTGAATCCAACCGGGTCTTTTGCTTTCACTTATATAGCTTGATCACAAAAATCTCTGTGCAACATTTGTTTGGGTCGCAGTCAAAATAGCCACCGTCAGCAGGGTGAGAGTTAGGTCTACGATAGTTTCTGCACGTCACGTTCCAAAAAAAACAAAACAAAAAAATATATATATAAAAAAAAAAATATAAAAAAATAGTTTTTTTGTTGTTTTAGCTCAGTGATACGAATCCATTTCACACAGCTGCGTGGAACCATTCTGTGTGTCACAGTTCAGCTGTCCACTCACTCCAATCCGTATTTTCTGTCCAGGTGACACTTTCTGTACGTCACATAATTAAACCAGACTGAACAAGTTTGTGGGTTTCAGTACAGCAGGCCATTTATTTTTTATTTTTTATATAATACACTTATATACAGAAAATGTTGAACCCCAGGGCTAAGGGTCGAGGACGAGGGCGTGGGCAGGGGCATTCAATTACTGCAGGGGGCAGAGGCCGTGGTCCTGGGTAGGGTGAGACAGTACCTGCTGATGAGGGAGTAGGGGAACGCCGCAGAGCTACACTCCCTAGCTTCATGTCTCAACTTACAGGGACACGTGGTAGAGGACTGTTGAAACCACAACAGTGCGAACAGCTGATGTCGTGGATTGCGGACAATGCTTCAAGTAATTTGTCCACCAGTCAGTCTTCCACGCAGTCCACCCACGTTACCCAAGGGAGCACTCCTCTGGCTCCTCCACCTCAACCTCCTTCCCCCCAGTCTGCCCCCTCGAAGGAAAATTTGGAATGCGATCCGGCATACTCTCAGGAACTGTTTTCTGGACCCTTCCCAGAGTCACAAACCACTTCTCAGGTTGATGCTGACCTCGCTCCCGATGCCCAAGTTTTCCAACTGTCGCAGTCTGTGGGTGATGATGATGATGACAATGTTGAGTTAGTGGAAGAAGTTTGTAAAGAGGTGTCGGATGATGAGGAGACACGGTTGTCAGACAGTGGTGAGGTTGTTGTCAGGGCAGGAAGTCCGAGGGGGGAGCAGACTGAGGAATCGGAGGATGACGAGGTGACTGACCCGAGCTGGGTTGGTAAGCCGAGTGAAGACAGTGCTTCTGAGGCGGAGGCGAGTGCTGCACCAGAACAGGTTGTAAGAGGCAGTGGTGTGGCCAGAGGGAGAAGCAGGGCCAGAGCTGGTGCATCAGCAGCAACTGTTTCACGTAGTGAAGCTCCCGTGGCGAGGCCTAGATGTTCGCAAGTCTGGAGGTTCTTTAAAGAAAGTGAGGATGACCGACGGACTGTGGTGTGCAACCTGTGCCACACCAGGATCAGCAGGGGTGCCACTACTACTAGCCTAACCACCACCAGCATGCGCAGGCATATGAGTGCTAAACACCCCACTCAATGGAACCAAGGCCGTTCACCACCTCCTGCGGGTCACACCACTGCTCCTTCCTCTGTGTCACTCGCTGCCTCTGCTAGTCAACCCCCTGCCCAGGACCCCGGCACGTGCGCCTCCCGCCAGAAAACCACACCTTCGCCTCCATGATCCTCCACAGTGTCCATCAATGTGTCCCAGCGCAGCGTTCAGCTGTCTTTAGAGCAGACGCTGGAGCGCAAGAGGAAATACAGTTCCACCCACCCACATGCCCAAGCCCTCAACGTCCACATCTCCAAATTGCTGAGCCTGGAGATGCTGCCCTATAGGCTGGTAGAGACTGAGGCCTTTCGCAATCTCATGGCGGTGGCTGCCCCTCGGAATTCGGTCCCCAGCCGCCACTATTTTTCCCGATGTGCCGTCCCAGCCATACACCAGCACGTGTCAGAAAACATCATCTGTGCGCTGACCAACGCTGTTTCTGAGAAGGTCCACTTAACCACGGACACGTGGACAAGTGCTGCCGGGCAGGGACACTATATCTCACTGACGGCACATTGGGTTAACTTGGTGGAGGCTGGGACCGAGACTGACCCTGGGGCCGCTCATGTACTGCCCACACCGAGGATTGCGGGGCCTACCTCGGTCACGGTCTCTCAGACGTACTATGCCTCCTCCTCCGACCCCTCCTCCTCCGAATTACCATCTGTGGGCATGGCGCCTTCAGTCAGTAGCTCTAGGCGCAGCAGCAGTGCCGTGGGTAAGCGCCAGCAGGCGGTGCTCAAACTGCTGAGCTTAGGTGACAAAAGGCACACCGCCCAAGAGCTGTTACAGGGCATCACGGCGCAGACCGATCTGTGGCTGGCACCGCTGAACCTCAAGCCAGGCATGGTTGTGTGTGACAACGGGCGTAACCTGGTGGCGGCTCTGCAACTCGGCAGACTCACACATGTGCCATGCCTGGCCCACGTGTTCAATCTAATAGTTCAGCGGTTCCTCAAGACATACCCCAATCTGTCTGATTTGCTCACCAAGGTGCGCCGCATCTGTGCGCATTTCCGCAAGTCGAGCACAGATGCTGCCACTCTAAGGGCAGCGCAGCGCCGCCTACAACTGCCTGCTCACCGACTGTTGTGCGACGTGCCCACGAGATGGAATTCGACATTAAATATGTTATCCAGAGTTTACCAGCAGCGCAGAGCGATTGTAGACTGCCAGATGTCAACTTCCACCAGAACTGGTAGTCAGGTCACTCAGATTCCTCAAGTCTACAATGAGGAGTGGACGTGGATGTCTGATATCTGCCAGGTGTTGAGCAACTTTGAGGAGTCAACACAGATGGTCAGCGGCGATGCCACCATTATCAGCCTCACCATCCCGCTGCTTTGCCTGTTGAAAAACTCACTGCTCAGCATGAAGTCGGATGCTTTGCGCTTGTTACAAGAGATGGTGGAGGAAGATACGTCGCTTGATAGCCAGAGCACCCTCCGGTCTGTTTCTCAGCGCGTATCAGAGGTGGGGGATGAGGATGAGGAAGAAGAGGAGGAGAATGTCGGCGAGATAAAAGAGGGTACCAGTGCTCAGTCCTTAACTCTTGAGCGTGTATGGGCTGAAGAGGAGGAGTTGGAAGAGGAGGAGGAGGAGGAAATGGAGAGTCAGGCCAGTGAGGAGAGGGAATTCTTTCGTGTTGGGTCTCTGGCGCACATGGCAGACATCATGTTAGGCTGCCTATCCCGTGACCCTCGCGTTAGAAGAATTTTTTTTAACACCGATTACTGTTCACTCTCCTGGACCCACGGTACAAGCAGAACCTTTCCACTCTCATCCCTGCAGAGGAAAGGAGTATGAGAGTGAATCAATATCAACAGGCCCTGGTGCACAAGCTGAAACAATTCTTCCCATTTGACGCCACTAGTGGCAGAGGGCATGTTTCTGTGGGCCAAGTAGCGGGGGAGAGGAGGCGAGCAGGCAGCTTGTCCAGCACTGGCAGGGGAACGCCCTCCAAGGCCTTTGCCACTTTTATGTCACCCCAGCAAGACACTGTCACCTGTCCCCAGTCTAGGCAGAGTAGGGGTGAGCTTTACAGAATGATGGTGAGGGAGTACCTAGCTGACAATACCAACATCCGTAGCGATCACTCTGCTCCATACAACTACTGGGTTTCAAAGCTGGACACGTGGCCTGAACTGGCGCTGTACGCCTTGGAGGTGCTGGCCTGCCCTGCCGCTAGCGTGCTGTCAGAGCGGGTATTCAGTGCAGCTGGTGGCGTCATCACTGATAAGCGTACACACCTGTCAACTGACAGCGATGACCGGCTGACGCTTAATAAAATGAACAAAGCCTGGATTTTACCGGAATTCAAATCTCCTCCGGGGGAAAGCAGCTA
>ONZH01027791.1:0-43732 GCA_900303285.1 Rhinella marina
TCACGCAGAATATGCGTACGAGCAGGAAAAGCTGAGTTTTTAATATTCAAGGTCACATGGTTTTTCCAGCCAATGCATGTAGACGCCGTTTTCGCGCTGCCAGCGTGCTCAGCGTGCCTGTCATACCCCCCCTGCATGGTGATTGGTGGAAAAAGAGCGCCAGGGAAGGTGGGAGGGGAAACGAATTCTAGGTGCGCCATCGCCGTTATACTCGAATTAAATCGAGTACGCCGAATATCGTAGTATTCGATCGAATACCAGCTCGATCGAACACTACTCGCTCATCTCTACTGGCGATATATCTCCAAATCCAAGCCGCATTCAGCAAATCCCCACAAACATATCTACCCCCCTCTACATCTCTCACAAACTGTCCTATAACAGAAACATAGCTGACACCCTCTAACACTTTCTACCCTGCTGCACTTTCTTATAGCAGATTTCATTTCACTCACACCTCCCACGCCAGCAGCAAACATGGTGGAGGAGTTGGTCTTTTTCCTATCAGACACCTGTTCCTACAGCCCTACTCCACTGCCAGCCCCCATTATTCTCTCTTTATCTGAAGTACACTCTGTCCACATCTACTCTCCCTCAAACCTCCTAGTAGCTGTCATATACTACCTCCCAGGACCCGCCACCATCTTTCTTCACCACTTCAACACATGGATCCTACACTTTCTTTCTGCTGACATCCCCACTATCATCATGGGTGACTTCAATATCCCCATCTAAACTTTGTAAGTCTCCTCTCCCCCTATCCGATCACAACCTACTCACCTTCTCTTCACTGCCCCCCAGTCCACACACTAGCACACCCTCTCAGAAACCTTACAAATCTTGACTTTCGTTTGCTTTCTGACTCTCTTCTGGAACCATATGTTCCTTCCAGGATGCAGATGCTGCCACTACCCTGTATAACAACACACTAACTACAGTTCTGGAGTCAGTTGCCCCCCTCACACACAAAAAAACCCTAAAAATCAATACACAACCCTGGTAAACTAGGCTGACCAAAGAATTGAGACAAGCTTTCAGGGCTGCAGAGCGACAATGGAAGAAATACTATTCTAAGGAGAAATTCATCACATACAAACAATACCTCCTCTGCTATGTCTTGACTCTCTTGTTGTTGACCCGTATTGTCTGACCTGTATCTCTGCCGCCTTATCTGACCCATTGCTTGTACCACTATGCCTCTGCCTCATCCTAGCTCCTGCACTGTCGCTCCTGGTTATGATTCTGCTTGTTGACTAAAGAAGTAAATTTTATGTGTTGTCAGCATAAAAGTGAAACTGAAATCCATGGGACTCTATGAGCTGTCCCAGGCCGAGGGGGTAAATTGGGAAGATCAGTCCTAGGATAGCAACAAAAAGGGGGTGAGATGAGGAGGTGGTGTGAGAGTGGGAGACACTAAATGTTCGGTCTGTGAGGTATGATATAATCAAGGAGAAGGCCTAGTCAGGGACACCAAGAGGTAACAATTGGTAACAGAAGGCAGTGGTTGATGGTGTCAAAGGCAGAGGACAGGTCAAAGAGGAGGAGTACAGAGTAATAGTGCTTGGTTTTTCCAGTTAGTAGGTCGTTGGTGATTTTGGTAAGGGCAGTTTCAGTTGAGTGGTGGGGACGAAAGCCAGATTGTAGTTGGTCAAACAGGGAGCAGGAAGAGAGTTGAGAGGACAGTTCAAAGTAGGACAGGGAAGATATGAGAGATGAGAAATAGGCCTGTTTTGCATCAGTGAGTGGGGATTTGTAAATGGATATATAGCTGCAGGATGGCTGGGATTAGTCATACAGGTCACACGTGCAAAACCTTTAAAGAAAAGGAAGTGACAACATTGTGGCCCTTAACGAGGTGCAACAGGGAACAGGCTGGAAGGCATGCAGAATGTAAGGCTGGAAGGTAACCATGGAGTTGATTCCAGAAAGGATGATGTCTGCAAGGACAGAGCCCAGGGCCGCTGCGGTGAATGGGAAGACCCCGGCAACAGATCACCACAGCTAACTGCCCGTAATGCAGTTGAACATGGACCCTGCCTATTTGTGTTGCTCCGCCTTCTGTCAATTTGGGCCCTCCTACAACATGAGGCCACTTTTAGAATTTTTTCCAGGGCCACTTTAAGTTCCCAGTCCACCCCAGCTGAGCACCACTGTGTTGATGAAAATCACAGCCCACATGAAGTCCTGTTGAGCATCCTGGAGCTGTGACATAAAGGTAATGTAACGCGAGGTCGGCGTCGTGCTCCCTCTGCACGACGTCGCCGGACCTCTCCGCCCCCTAGAGACGAGCAATAGGGAATTGAAGTGCTGGTCTTGTCAGCCAGCACTTCATGAGTTAATTCTCTGTTTGGGTTTAGCCATGTGGTGCTGATCACACCACATGGCTACTTTACATATTGTTTGGACAGCTTGCTCCGCCTCAGGTCATGTGATGCTGGCCACATCACATGATCCTGGGCGGGCTATTTAAAGATGGCAACTGCCTCACTCAGATGCCTGTGATTAGTCTTCTGAGATCAGTGCTGTGTGTTGGACCTTGCTGTTGGATTATTGGTGTATTGGATTTTGGCTTTGGACTTAGACTACGCTTTTGTGATTCCCCTCGGTATTTGACGTGACCTCCTGTTCTTGACTTGGCTTGCTGACGATTCTGCTGTTGTGTTTGTTTCTGTCTGTGTTCGTCTTTCCCTGTGTTCCCTTCCCTTCCTGTGCACGTACTCAGCATAGGGACTGTCTCCAAGTTACGGTTTTGTCGCCTAGGGCATCTACTGTAAGTAGGCAGGGAAAGAGGTGGGGTTCAGACAGGGCACACTATTCCTTGTTTCCCTGTCGTGACAGAATCACAGGCCATACCTAATGGAGCCGTTGCGAGTACTCACGGACCAGATGAGTAACATGGCTCAGATGATCCAGGATTTGGCCGGGAGACTCCAACATCAGGAGCAGCTGCGGACTGCACCCGCAGTCGTTCCCTCCATGCCAAACCCCAATATTGAACCCCATGTAAAATTGCCCGATCGGTTTTCTGGGGACCGAAGGACTTTCCGTTCCTTTAAGGAAAGTTGTAAATTATATTTCCGTTTACGCTCACACTCCTTGGGTTCTGAGCAGCAGCGGGTAGGAATAATTATTTCCTTGCTGCAAGGTGATCCGCAGGAGTGGGCTTTCTCATTGCCACCTGACTCCCCTTGTCTATTGTCTGTGGAGGCTTTTTTCCGGGCCCTAGGTCTTTTATATGAAGAACCTGACTTGGCCGCTGTAGCTGAAACTCAGCTCAGAGACATTCGGCAGGGTAAACCGTCCAGTTGAGGATTACTGTGCTGAGTTCAGAAAATGGTGTGTGTCCTCTAAATGGAATGACCCTGCTTTGAGAAGCCAGTTTAGGGTGGGACTGTCTGACCATCTGAAGGATTTACTAGTTAGTTATCCTACTCCTGACACCTTAGAGGCGACTATGACCTTAGTTATCAAACTTGACCGACGGTTTAGGGAGAGACAAAAGGAACGTTCTGTTGCCCCTCAAGTTGCCGTGTTGTCCGAAGTTCCTCTTCAGAGCCCGTCTCCTATCAACGTCCAGGAGGAGCCTATGCAGTTGGGAGGTACTATGAGGGATCAGAGACGCCTGAGAGGGGCCTGTTTTTACTGCGGTGAGATGAACCACTGGCTCCAGCAGTGTCCGAGACTTCTGCTCTCAAAAAGGTCTGTTCCTGGAAGTAAGGTACCCCCTGCGGTGGTAAGAAAGAAAATCTTGTTACCTATTTCCATTTCTTATAACCAACTCAAGAGATCCGGTGAAGCATTTGTGGATTCAGGTTCTGCTGCTAATTTTATTGATTATGATTTTGTGCAATCTGTGGGTGTGCCTATAATTCCTTTAAGGGAGGTAATTCAAATTATCGCACTGGATTCCACTCCATTGAATAATGGGAGAGTGGAGTTTTGTACTCCTGAGGTTGTATTAACTGTAGGAATTACCCATACTGAGACTTGCTCCTTCCTTGTATTAAAGGATTTACCTGCCGACCTTGTTTTAGGTCTGCCTTGGTTACAGGACCACAACCCTGTGATCAACTGGTCGGTAGGTGAATTGGAAAAATGGGGAATGAATTGTGACAAATGTTGTAGATCAGTATTGCAGTTGGGAGGTACCACTGAGTCTCTTTCCTTGCCCAAGTATATCGGCGATTTTTCGGACGTGTTTTCAATGTCCGAGACTGAGTTCCTCCCTCCTCACCGGCAATATGATTGCGCCATCGACCTTATTGAGGGATCCAAATATCCCAAAGGTCGCATTTATAATCTCTCTACTCCTGAACGTCAGTCCATGAGGGATTATCTCAAAGAGAGTCTGGCCAAGGGTCACATCCGGCCTTCAGTTTCTCCCATGGGGGCAGGTTTTTTCTTTGTTGGTAAAAAGGATGGAGGATTGAGGCCCTGTATCGATTACAGGGAGCTCAATAAAATCACTGTTAAAAACAGATACCCGTTGCCCCTTATTCCTGACTTGCTGAATCAGGTCCAGGGGGCCTGTTGGTTCACCAAGCTGGATTTGAAGGGGGCATACAACCTAATCAGGATTCGTGAGGGGGACGAATGGAAAACTGCTTTTAATACCCCGGAGGGTCATTATGAGTACTTGGTAATGCCTTTTGGGTTAAGTAACGCTCCGGCAACTTTCCAAAACTTTGTCAATGACATTTTTAGACCATTTATTGGGAAATTTGTAATTGTCTATATTGATGACATCCTGATTTTTTTCTGCAGACTGGGAGAGTCACGTATCTCACACTAGGCAAGCAGGGCCGGATTAAAGGGAGGGCATTCGGGGCGAGAGCCCCGGGGCCCCCACCACATAGGGGCCCCCACCACCAGCTGCAAAGCGGCGCTCAATGCTGCTGCAGCAGGGCCAGGCCGGCACTGTTCCCTGACCCTGTAAGCTGCGCGGGTGTGCGCCGCCCACGCAGCTTACTTTGTGACTCCGGCTCCGCTCAGGGCCACTGCAGGCCCGATCATCGCCGCAGCCCGAACTCACATTTCTGCTGCGCTGCGCTGCTCCTGCTGACCGTCTGTAACCATATTTACTTCCGGCAGCGGCAGTCCACGGCTCCTCCTAGCTCGCCTCCCCATATTCATGGCTCCGCCCACCGACTACTTCTGAATCGGATACAGGCGGCCGCGGAGGCGAGGCGGGAGAGTTAGGCGGGAAAAGTCTCTCCACTGCACTAGAGTACAGAGTTTGGCCTGCAACTGCAAGGACGCCGAGGAGTCAGAGAGAGGACACTCTGAAGTTTGAACACAGAATAGAAGGGACCCAGGTCGGTGTGGCTGCCCACATACAGTATAATGTCTCCTTGTGGCCCCATACAGTATATGACGTCTCCTTGTGGCCCCATACAGTATATGATGTCTCCTTGTGGCCCCCCATACAGTATAACGTCTCCTTGTGGCCCCCATACAGTATATAACGTCTCCTTGTGGCCGCACCATACAGTATGACGTCTCCTTGTGGCTGCACCATACAGTATATGACGTCTCCCTGTGGCCCCCATACAGTATAATGTCCCCTTGTGGCCCCCATACAGTATATGACGTCCCCTTGTGGCCCCCATACAGTATAATGTCTCCTTGTGGCCCCATACAGTATATGACGTCTCCTTGTGGCCCCCATACAGTATATGATGTCTCCTTGTGGCCCCCCATACAGTATAACGTCTCCTTGTGGCCCCCATACAGTATATAACGTCTCCTTGTGGCCGCACCATACAGTATGACGTCTCCTTGTGGCTGCACCATACAGTATATGACGTCTCCCTGTGGCCCCCATACAGTATAATGTCCCCTTGTGGCCCCCATACAGTATATGACGTCCCCTTGTGGCCCCCATACAGTATATGACGTCCCCTTGTGGCCCCCATACAGTATATGACGTCTCCTTGTGGCCCCCATACAGTATATGACGTCTCCTTGTGGCCCCCATACAATATATGACGTCTCCTTGTGGCCGCACCATACAGTATATGACGTCTCCTTGTGGCCCCCATACAGTATATGATGTCTCCTTGTGGCTGCACCATACAGTATGGCGTCTCCTTGTGGCCCCCATACAGTATATAACGTCTCCTTGTGGCTGCACCATACAGTATGACGTCTCCTTGTGGCCCCCATACAGTATATAACGTCTCCTTGTGGCCCCATACAGTATATAACGTCTCCTTGTGGCCTCCATACAGTATAATGTCTCCTTGTGGCCCCCATACAGTATATGACATCTCCTTGTGGCCCCCATACAGTATATAATGTCTCCTTGTGGGCCCCCATACAGTATATAACGTCTCCTTGTGGCCCCCATACAGTATAATGTCTCCTTGTGGCCGCACCATACAGTATGACGTCTCCTTGTGGCCCCCATACAGTATATGACGTCTCCTTGTGGCCCCATACAGTATAATGTCTCCTTGTGGCCGCACCATACAGTATGACGTCTCCTTGTGGCCCCCATACAGTATAACGTCTCCTTGTGGCCGCACCATACAGTATGACGTCTCCTTGTGGCCCCCATACAGTATAACGTCTCCTTGTGGCCTCCATACAGTATAATGTCTCCTTGTGGCCCCCATACAGTATATAACGTCTCCTTGTGGCCGCACCATACAGTATGACGTCTCCTTGTGGCCCCCATACAGTATATGACGTCTCCTTGTGGCCACACCATACAGTATATGACATCTCCTTGTGGCCCCCATACAGTATATAATGTCTCCTTGTGGGCCCCCATACAGTATATAACGTCTCCTTGTGGCCCCCATACAGTATAATGTCTCCTTGTGGCCGCACCATACAGTATGACGTCTCCTTGTGGCCCCCATACAGTATATAACGTCTCCTTGTGGCCACACCATACAGTATATGACATCTCCTTGTGGCTGCTCCATACAGTATATAACGTCTCCTCGTGGCTGCCCCCATACAGTATAATGTCTCCTTGTGGCCCCCATACAGTATAATGTCTCCTTGTGGCCCCCATACAGTATATGACATCTCCTTGTGGCCCCCATACAGTATATAACGTCTCCTTGTGGCCACACCATACAGTATGACGTCTCCTTGTGGCCCCCATACAGTATAATGTCTCCTTGTGGCCCCCATACAGTATATAATGTCTCCTTGTGGCCCCCATACAGTATATGACACCTCCTTGTGGCCCCCATACAGTATATAACGTCTCCTTGTGGCCCCATACAGTATATAACGTCTCCTTGTGGCCGCACCATACAGTATGACGTCTCCTTGTGGCCCCCATACAGTATAATGTCTCCTTGTGGCCCCCATACAGTATATAACGTCTCCTTGTGGCCCCCATACAGTATAACGTCTCCTTGTGGCCGCACCATACAGTATATGACACCTCCTTGTGGCCCCATACAGTATAACGTCTCCTTGTGGCTGGCCCCATACAGTATAACGTCTCCTTGTGGCCCCCATACAGTATAACGTCTCCTTGTGGCCCCCATACAGTATAACGTCTCCTTGTGGCTGCCCCCATACAGTATAACGTCTCCTTGTGGCTGCCCCCATACAGTATAACGTCTCCTTGTGGCTGCCCCCATACAGTATAACGTCTCCTTGTGGCTGTCCCCATACAGTATAACGTCTCCTTGTGGCTGCCCCCATACAGTATAACGTCTCCTTGTGGCTGTCCCCATACAGTATATGACATCTCCTTGTGGCTGCCCCCATACAGTATATGACATCTCCTTGTGGCTCGCACCATACAGTATAACGTCTCCTTGTGGCTGCCCCCATACAGTATAACGTCTCCTTGTGGCTGCCCCCATACAGTATAACGTCTCCTTGTGGCTGTCCCGATACAGTATAATGTCTCCTTGTGGCCCCCATACAGTATAACGTCTCCTTGTGGCTGCCCCCATACAGTATAATGTCTCCTTGTGGCTGTCCCCATACAGTATAACGTCTCCTTGTGGCTGTCCCCATACAGTATAACGTCTCCTTGTGGCTGTCCCCATACAGTATAACGTCTCCTTGTGGCTGTCCCCATACAGTATAACGTCTCTTGTGGCTGCCCCCATACAGTATAACGTCTCCTTGTGGCCCCCATACAGTATAACGTCTCCTTGTGTCTGTCTCCACCTTAATATTTTTGATATTGCCCAACCCTAGGTGGGTGGCCCTAGAACTTGCAACAGGTACCCACCATACTGCCCATAGTGCCCATAAACGTCCTGACGGTATGCAGTGTCAGGATATTCCTGTGCAGCGCCTCCTTCCTTATGCCACGCTGCTGCTACTGGAAGAGGAGAACATGTGCAGTCCGGCAAAAGAGGGGAACAGAAGAAGGGAGGGGATCTTTTTAGATCAAGGCCCCCAGCCCCCTCCAAAATGTTGAAGTGGCGTCCAAGTTTCCCAAGGGCCAAGCCAAGTAACTAAGTTTTCATGTGCGAGTATGTTTGTTATACACACATAACATAACTGTCGCACAATATACAGTATACCTCTATACTGTGTAGGAGTTATACTGTATATTGTAAGCATGGCGCAGGGGTTATATTGTCCGGCATGGTGTACTTCACACACCATGCCGTACAGTATACAGTATAATCCATACACCATGCTGTATATTATACAGTATAATGTATATAGTATACAGTATCATGTTGTGTTTAAAAGCTGAGGTTTGTGAGCAAAGGGAGATTTAAAAGGGGAATAAAATGGTGGAGGGCGGAGCTTTGGGTAGAGGGCGGAGCTTTGGGCCCGAAACATCTTGTCGCCCGGGGCCTCCACCAACCTTAATCCAGCCCTGTAGGCAAGTGCTGGAGGTGTTGCGTGAAAACAAGTTGTTTGTTAAAGGGGAAAAGTGTACCTTTGGTGTTCAGGAAGTGGCCTTTTTGGGATACATTCTCACCCCTTTTTCTTTCAAAATGGACCCAGTTAAAGTACAGGCCATTGTGGATTGGGTGCGACCTTCCTCTTTGAAGGCGCTCCAGCGATTTCTGGGGTTTGCTAATTTTTATCGTAAATTTGTCAAAAATTTTTCAGTGGTAGCCAAACCCATTACGGATTTGACTCGCAAGGGGGCTGATCTGGTCAATTGGCCCCCTGCAGCAATTGAGGCCTTTGAAAGGTTAAAGCAGTGTTTTATTAATGCTCCTGTGTTGGTCCAGCCTGATCAAAGTAAGCCTTTTGTAGTTGAGGTGGATGCGTCTGAGGATGGTGTGGGGGCTGTACTGTCCCAGGGGTCTTCCACCTTAACTAATCTTATGCCATGCGCCTTCTTCTCCCGCAAGTTCTCTCCTGCCGAGAGGAATTATGATATTGGGAATAGGGAGTTACTTGCAATCAAGTGGGCATTTGAGGAATGGCGTCATTTTTTAGAAGGGGCATTTCACCGCATTACGGTCCTCACGGATCATAAGAATTTAATGTTTCTAGAATCGGCTAAGCGATTGAATCCTAGACAAGCGAGGTGGGCTTTGTTCTTTACTCGTTTTGATTTTTGTGTTACCTTCAGACCCGGGAGCAAGAACGTTAAGGCCGATGCCTTATCCCGAAGTTTCCAGGCGTATCAGCCTCCTGACGTCCCTCATGAGCCCATCCTGTCAGCTGATATCATCGTGGCCGCTACCTCATCTGACCTCGCTTCTGAAATCTCGGCAGGACAACATCTTGCTCCCATTGGTACCCCCAATGACAAATTGTTTGTGCCGGCTCATTTGCGGTTGCGACTGCTGGGTGAGTGCCATAATTCTGTTTTGTGTGGACATCCTGGCATCAATGCCACCAAGGAGTTGGTCTCTAGGCAGTATTGGTGGCCGTCAATCTCCAGAGATGTTCAGGCTTTTGTAACTGCGTGTAACACTTGTGCCAGGTCCAAGAATTCCAAGACATGACCTATGGGTGAGTTACATCCTTTACCCATACCTAGTAGACCTTGGTCACATCTGTCCATGGACTTTATCACGGACTTGCCGTGCTCTGAGGGTAAAACCGTGATATTTGTGGTGGTTGACAGATTCAGCAAAATGTGTCATTTTATTCCTTTGTGTAAATTACCCTCTGCGAAGGTCTTGGCGTCCGTGTTCATTGATAATATTGTCAAACTACATGGTGTTCCTGAGAATATCGTTTCTGATAGGGGAGTACAGTTTGTGTCTAGGTTCTGGAGGGCGTTCTGTAATAAGATTGGTATCTCTTTGTCCTTTTCATCAGCCTTTCATCCGGAGACCAATGGTCAGACTGAACGTCTTAACCAATCCGTTGAGCAATATCTTAGATGTTATGTTTCTGATAACCAACATGTGTGGGCCAGATTCCTGTCTCTGGCTGAATTTGCAATTAATAATTGTGTTAATTCATCCTCTGGGATGTCGCCGTTTTTCTGCAATATGGGTTTTCATCCACGCTTTAGCTCCTTTTCCCCATCTGCGTCGGTTGTCCCAGATGTCAATGATTTTTCTCAAGAACTGTGCACAGTTTGGGCACAGGTTCAGTCGAACCTGGAAAAGGCCCAAGGAGTTCAAAAAGCTAAGGCTGATAGAAAACGTTCTAAGGGTGTGAATTTTAAGGTTGGGGATAAGGTATGGTTATCGACTAAAAATCTCAACATGAGGGTACCATCCTACAAGTTTGCACCTCGCTTCATTGGTCCTTACAGGATCACCAAGGTGATCAATCCGGTTTCTTTTAGGTTATGTTTACCCGACTCCCTTCGTGTTCATAATGTTTTTCATGTGTCTTTGCTCAAACGTTATGTTGCTCCCGTTGGTCCTGAGGAACAGTCTCCGCCTCCGGTTGAGGTAGCAGGACAAATGGAGCATGAGATTGCCAGAATTGTGGATGTGAGAAGGGTCCGGAATTCCTTCCAGTACCTCGTACATTGGAAGGGGTTCGGTCCTGAGGACAGGTCTTGGGTACCGTTGACCAGGATGCATGCAGACTCGCTCATCCGAAAGTTCCATCTGCAGCATCCCGATAAGCCTGCTCCCGCTGGTAAGGGTCCGGTGGCCCCTCGTGAAGGGGGGGGGGGGTACTGTCACGCGAGGTCGGCGTCGTGCTCCCTCTGCACGACGTCGCCAGACCTCTCCGCCCCCTAGAGACAAGCAATAGGGAATTGAAGTGCTGGTCTTGTCAGCCAGCACTTCATGAGTTAATTCTCTGTTTGGGTTTAGCCATGTGGTGCTGATCACACCACATGGCTACTTTACATATTGTTTGGACAGCTTGCTCCGCCTCAGGTCATGTGATGCTGGCCACATCACATGATCCTGGGCGGGCTATTTAAAGATGGCAACTGCCTCACTCAGATGCCTGTGATTAGTCTTCTGAGATCAGTGCTGTGTGTTGGACCTTGCTGTTGGATTATTGGTGTATTGGATTTTGGCTTTGGACTTAGACTACGCTTTTGTGATTCCCCTCGGTATTTGACGTGACCTCCTGTTCTTGACTTGGCTTGCTGACGATTCTGCTGTTGTGTTTGTTTCTGTCTGTGTTCGTCTTTCCCTGTGTTCCCTTCCCTTCCCTGTGCACGTACTCAGCATAGGGACTGTCTCCAAGTTACGGTTTTGTCGCCTAGGGCATCTACTGTAAGTAGGCAGGGAAAGAGGTGGGGTTCAGACAGGGCACACTATTCCTTGTTTCCCTGTCGTGACAGGTAATGCCGGCATTTTTGGCTTTGGCGGCTGTGGTTGAAAAATTGGCAGAAAATGAGTTGTAGACTCATCAAAAATCATACAGTGCTGGCCAAATGTATTGGCACCCCTGCAATTCTGTCAGATAATACTCAATTTCTTCCAGAAACTTATTGCAATCACAAATGCTTTGGTAATAATATCTTCATTTATTTTGCTTGCAATGAAAAAACACAAAAGAGAATGAAAAAAAAGTCAAATCATTGATCATTTTACACAAAACTCCAAAAATGGGCCGGACAAAAGTATTGGCACCCTCAGCCTAATACTTGGTAGCACAACCTTTAGACAAAATAACTGCGAACAACCGCTTCCGATAACCATCAATGAGTTTCTTATAATGCTCTGCTGGAATTTTAGACCATTCTTCTTTGGCAAATTGCTCCAGGTCCCTGAGATTTGAAGGGTGCCTTCTCCAAACTGCCATTTTGAGATCTCTCCACAGGTGTTCTATGGGATTCAGGTCTGGACTCATTGCTGGCCACTTTAGAAGTCTCCAGTGCTTTCTCTCAAACCATTTTCTAGTGCTTTTTGAAGTGTGTTTTGGGTCATTGTCCTGCTGGAAGACCCATGACCTCTGAGGGAGACCCAGCTTTCTCACACTGGGCCCTACATTATGCTGCAAAATTTGTTGGTATTCTTCAGACTTCATAATGCCATGCACTCGGTCAAGCAGTCCAGTGTCAGAGGCAGCAAAGCAACCCCAAAACATCAGGGAACCTCCGCCATGTTTGACTGTAGGGACCGTGGTCTTTTCTTTGAAGGCCTCTTTTTTTTCCTGTAAACTCTATGTTGATGCCTTTTCCCAAAAAACTCTACTTTTGTCTCATCTGACCAGAGAACATTCTTCCAAAAAGTTTTTGGCTTTCTCAGGTAAGTTTTGGCAAACTCCAGCCTGGCTTTTTTATGTCTCTGGGTCAGAAGTGGGGTCTTCCTGGGTATCCTACCATAGAGTCCCTTTTCATTCAGACGCCGACGGATAGTACGGGTTGACACTGTTGTACCCTCGGACTGCAGGGCAGTTAGAACTTGTTTGGATGTTAGTTGAGGTTCTTTAGCCACCATCCACACAATCTTTCGTTGAAATCTCTCATCAATTTTTCTTTTCTGTCCACATCTAGGGAGGTTAGCCACAGTGCCATGGGCTTTAAACTTCTTGATGACACTGCGCACGGTAGACACAGGAACATTCAGGTCTTTGGAGACGGACTTGTAGCCTTGAGATTGCTCATGCTTCCTCACAATTTTGCTTCTCAAGTCCTCAGGCAGTTCTTTGGTCTTCTTTCTTTTCTCCATGCTCAATGTGGTACACACAAGGACACAGTACAGAGGTTGAGTCAACTTTAATCCATTTCAACTGGCTGCAAGTGTGATTTAGTTATTGCCACCACCTGTTATGTGCCACAGGTAAGTAACAGGTGCTGTTAATTACACAAATTAGAGAAGCATCACATGATTTTTCAAAGGGTGCCAATACTTTTGTCCACCCCCTTTTTTATGTTTGGTG
The DNA here is from genome assembly GCA_900303285.1 of Rhinella marina. Taxonomy (NCBI): domain Eukaryota; kingdom Metazoa; phylum Chordata; class Amphibia; order Anura; family Bufonidae; genus Rhinella; species Rhinella marina. The sequence goes on from ONZH01027791.1 coordinate 13,210, forward strand.
TGGAATTATATCCAATTTGGCTTTTTAATAATTCTTTTTGTGGTTTTCCATTGAAGACAAATTAAATGAAGATATTATTATCAAAGCATTTGTGATTGCAATCATTTTCTGGAAGAAATTGAGTATTATCTGACAGAATTGCAGGGGTGCCAATACTTTTGGCCAGCACTGTAGGAGATCATTTATCAAACTGGTGTAAAGTAGAACTGGCTTAGTTGTCTATAACAGATTCCATCTTGCATTTTGGACAGCTCCTTGAAAATGAAAGGTGGAATCTGATTGGTTGCTAGGTGCTACTAAGCCAGTTCTACTTTACACCAGTTGGATAAATGAACCCAATAGTGTCTCTACCCCTTTCCAACATGTAGCTATGATTCAGACCTGGGTTGTTAGTACGCTCATCTCCCTTTAAGTCTAGATAGCTGATTCATTATGTTCAGTGCAATTCTACACAAAGTTTTTCGTGTGAGAAAGTATTATAAGATCTGATGTTTTCTGCCTCTGAAGAATGCTGGAAACATCGAGCAGAAAATATGTCTTTCACAATGTGTTCTGTAATTTGGCCATGCTGAGCAAGAATATTTGCTGCATCATATCAGTCAGATAAACGAGCTTTTAGGGATAGTTTTCCATCTTTGTCTGGGTGCTGTTATCTCTGTGTGTGTGTAAAGACAGAACATGAAGACATGCTGTACACTGAAATGCGACACTCCTGTTCCTACTGCTGAATTGTATATTGTTTTCTGATATCATTTCTTCAGATCAGTAAAAAAAGAAAATTAAAAAAGTAAGACATTTTGAAGTTTTGAAAAATTTGATTCAGCAACTTCGCCGAAGTTAGCCAAGAAATTTGACTTGTTACAAAATTATTTGTCATGGAATGCCATAAATGAGGTATACCCTGGCCCCTCTGCATTAGGGTATTGATACATAGAGCAGCAGTGCTGCAGTGAACAACCACGTGGCCAATTAGCCCGCAGCTGCCTTTCATGTAATAATGAAGACCGCACTGTATAGTTGGTCTTCATTGTTAATGGCCGCACAGCACCTTTAAACAGGAGCTTTTGCTGGTATGGGGTTGGGGGGGACAATATGTATTTTATTGCTGTTCTTGCTTGCAATCTCCTGCATGTTATTTGACAGTAAACACTGAATATTAATGAGCTCTGGCATACCCACTACTCCAACCCCAGTGTTCTCCTGCCCTAAAGGTGGGAGCCCTTCTTCTGCCATCTGCATTTGCTCCTTTTCTACATCATCTAATATCAATGAGAATATGTTATCAGGAACATTCAGCTCTTCCTCTCTCTACATCTTGCTGACTTTATTAGGACATGGAGACTTGAAGACAAGGATTTGGAAGAAGTAAAGGCAGCAAAAGATGAGAATGGTGATCATTAAGACCTGGCCACCCTAAGGGTTGCAGACTGGATGGCATTGGTTGACATGCTGACACTGGAATAATAAAGGCTTCCATCTTATTGGTATTGAATTACATATCTTAGTTTATTGCTGTAGGAATAAGTAAATGTAGGAATAAATAAAACTGACGCAGCCTCGTAAGTCTCCTTGCACTCTCCCTCTCCAATACTCTCCAATATTTATTTTTTAGCAACACTGTCATTAGCGCATGAGCGCTTGCCACATCTCTCCCTATGCTCAGCTCACAGAACAATGAAGGAGATCGTGTGGGGTGAGGTATTTACAGAGGGTGACCATCTGCAGATTGGCTGGCTGCACAGCAGTATGGGTGATCTTGTGTTCCTGGGCTTCTTACTTACTTACTTACTCTCATTTTGTAACACGTGCAGCCAACATTTTAGGAAAAACTGATTTGTTACCATGAAGAGCTAGCAAATTCTGATTCACTGCAAATCAAAGTTTTCCTAAACTACTGACCGAATTCTTCTTTAAATGCTTCACTTTGCTCAACACTAGCTATAGTGCTAGTAGCCAGAAAGCCACTAGCTCGTTGTTCCCCTGCAAAGCGGTACAATGTTCTTAATTGGTCCCCCTTAACCTCTGGGCCCATGGCAGCTGCTATGGCTTTAATTGTACATTTCTTGTGGAAGAAGAAGTGTCTAAGAACATGGGATATTTCGTATTTTGTCCTAATCTTTGCCTATTAAAATTATACACTGAGAAGGTGTCCACGCTGCCTGTCTCTTGTCCTGGTAGCGAGGGGCAGAGGTGATGTGGACATTAGAAATAGTTGTACTCACAGTTCAGATTCTATCTAGGCCATGCAGTGATGGTAAGTGTACACCTCATCTTTCTTTCAGGGAACTCCCTGAATTTGGGGCTCCTGGATGTTATTGATTGGGGTGCTCGAGGTGTATAAGTTTTAAGGTGCAAGGCAGGAGTTAAAGACACAATGATAAAGTCAGGTTTTGGTATCATAAGTTCACTGTACTTTACTGAGGCAGTTAAACAGATGGCCCACACAGACACTGAATATATTAACTCAGTCATTACAGATGGTATATGCAGAAGGCTGTATGTGGGAGATAAATGTTTGCTCTGTTTCTCAGACTCTGCATAATGTTCCCAACTCAATCAATGGGTACAGCTTTTATCTCACTCTCCCTATATTGGCGTCTCTGCAATATAGTACAATCTTTACAGATGGTCAGTCTGTTCTTTTTGTTTGATAGGGAACTTGAAGCTTGTTTGCTCCCAGCACATGCAGATAAATCTGTAGCCTCAATGTAGGTGCCTTACATTTCTGTGACATATACACAGCAATCTTCCTTGTATGACCACTGAACTTTCTAATTCTTTCAGTAACTTTTTTCCTCAAAGGCTGGCATATATGCTGTCACTGTGCTGCTTCCATGCTTCACAGGGCAGGAAGATTCCCTGTCAGCTCTGCTCCTAGCTGCTTACACATTTGATAAGTTTGGTATAACTCTAAATATGTTTACAGGAGTTACTCCATTTCCTCTCTCAGAGTGAGTTTGCAACATGTGTGAGATATATACAGTGGGGAAAAATTGTGCAAGTTCTCCCACTTAAAAAGATGAGAGAGGCCTGTAATTGACATCATAGGTAGACCTCAACTATGAGAGACAAAATGAGAAAACAAATCCAGAAAATCACATTGTCTGATTTTTAATGAATTTATTTGCAAATTATGGTGAAAATAAGTATTTGGTCAATAACAAAAGTTCATATCAATACTTTGTTATATATCCTTTGTTGGCAATGACAGAGGTCAAATGTTTTCTGTAAATTTTCACAAGGTTGGCACACACTATTGCTGGTATGTTGGCCCATTCCTCCATGCAGATCTCCTCTAGAGCAGTGATGTTTTGGGGCTGTGGCTGGGCAACACGGACTTTCAACTCCCTCCAGGACCTTGAAATGCTTCTAACAAAGTCACTCTTTAGTTGTCCTGGCAGTGTGCTTGGGATCATTGTCATGCTGAAAGACCCAGCCATGTTTCATCTTCAATGCCCTTGCTGATGGAATGAGGTTTGCACTCAAAATCTCACAATACATGGTCCTATTCATTCTTTCATGTACACGGATCAGTCGTCCTGGTCCCTTTGCAGAGAAACAGCCCCAAAGCATGATGTTGCCACCCCCATGCTTCACAGTAGGTATGTGTTCTTTGGGTGCATTCACTCTCCTCCAAACATGCCGAGTTCTGTTCTTACCAAACAGTTCTACTTTGGTTTCATCTGACCATATGACATTCTTTCAATACTCTTCTGGAACATCCAAATGCTCTCTAGCAAACTTCAGACGGGCCCGGATATGTACTGGCATAAGCAGGGGGTCACATCTGGCACTGCAGGATCTGAGTCCCTGGCGGCATAGTGTGTTACTGATGGAAGCCTTTGTTACATTGGTCCCAGCTTTCTGCAGGTCATTCACTAGGTCCCCTGTGTGGTCCTGGGATTTTTGCTCACAGTTCTTGTGATCATTTTGACCCCACGGGGTGAGATCTTGCGTGGAGCCCCTGATCGAGGAAGATTATCAGCGGCCTTGTATGTCTTCCATTTTCTAATTATTGCTCCCACTGTTGATTTCTTCACACCAAGCTGCTTGCCTATTGCAGATTCAGTCTTCCCAGCCTGGTGCAGGTTCACCATACTGGAGTTTGGAGTGTGATTGTTTGAGGTTGTGGACAGGTGTCTTTTTATACTTATAACAACTTCAAACAGGTGCCATTACTACAGGTAATGAGCGGAGGACAGAGGAGCCTCTTAAAGGGAGTCTTTCACCTGATCTGAGCGTCATAGACAGCTCAGATCAGGCTATAGACCCCCTTACACACATTAAAACAGTACCTTTGTAGAAGATGTCCCACGCTGTATTTCTGAGAAAACCACTTTTATCAGATATGTAAATGACCCCCTGCAAGTGCCCGGAAGCTTGGTTATACAGAAAGGTGCCCAAGCCCCCGGGCGATCTGAATCTCAAACCCCTCCCTTTCCCATCCTCCGGCGCGCCCCACTTTAACATAATGCTCTCCTCCTCCTGTTATGAAATCTCCCGTTGCGCCGCTTTTCGGGTCCCGGCACCTGCGCAATAGAATCCCGTGTGCCTCTGCCCACAGTGGGCAGAGCAGTGCGCAGGCGCCGGGACCCGAAGAGCGGCGCAACGGGAGATTTCATAACAGGAGGAGGAGAGCATTATGCTAAAGTGGGGCGGGCCGGAGGATGGAAAAGGGAGGGGTTTGAGATTCAGATAGCCCGTGGGCTTGGGCACCTTTCTGTATAACCAAGCTTCCGGGCACTTGCGGGGAGTCATTTACATATCTGATAAAAGTGGTTTTCTCAGAAATACAGCGTGGGACATCTTCTACAAAGGTACTGTTTTAATGTGTGTAAGGGGGTCTATAGCCTGATCTGAGCGGTTTATGACGGTCAGATCAGGTGAAAGACTCCCTTTAAAGAAGTTATAGGTCTGTGAGAGCCAGAAATCTTGCTTGTTTGTAGGTGACCAAATACTTATTTTCCACCATAATTTGCAAGTACCCCCTGGATCTGTGCTTAGGTTGAAATGTGCACTTTGTGACTAAACAACCAATAACTATTGCAAATTTGTTATTCTGCAGGAGTGTTACCATCTAAGTAGCTAGTGCTATATGATGTGCCATCATGTCACTGTCAGACAATTATATCTGGGTCTCATTACTATGGGGCTCATTAATGTTTGCTTAAAATTGTTGCATTCTTAGCTTGACAATGCACGCTATATGATATTGTATGATGCTAAAGAATAAGGCCTGCAGCGGGTCTAGCAGAAGGTGGGTCATAACATGATGAATGCAGATTCACTGACTGGCATCCTTGCCCTATGTCTCTATTGACTCACAGAGTAGCACAAACCACATCCTGATCCCATATATCTTGTTCTCTTTAGATAACCCCTTCAAATTGTGTGCAGATTAGATCTGAGAGAATTGATTTGTATCTCGTAATCGAACCTATTAATTTTCAGCAGAGTTCTTGAGCAGCGAAGGGCTGTCCCTGCTGCTCTAGAGGTTCCCCAGTCACTTGATTGACAAGATCAGACATCTCACCTGGTCCTGTGCCGCTGCTTGGGGTACTGGCGCATGCACAGTTGCTGCTCTGGTAGTAGCAGCAGAGCCTTTGTTCTTTCAGGGTGAAATGTCCAGCTCTATCAATTAAGCCACAAGGGGAACTTCTTGAGCAGCAGGAAAAGCCTCTCACTGCTCAAGAACTCTGATAAATGAATTATACGAAGCGTTTCACTCATCTCTAGTGTAGATGTTTCCTACTTTTTCTCCGTTTATGCTGCACTTCTGGTTTTGGTATAAAATTAATAATGCGAAAACTGATCAAACTATCCCATCTAAGATGAATCTATGCGTACAGTACATATTGGATAACTGCCTTCACAAGCAATCCTCAAAATCACAACCTTTATGAGCTCTGAGAGCCGGGAAGCAATAATCTGCATTGTCATAAGACACACCTATAAACAGTATCCTACATTTTTCAGATGGACTAAAACGGCAATAGCAATGAATTTTATTATCAAATTGCTTCTATTTGTAAAAAATACAATTTAAGAATTATTCTATGACATTGCTACATATACAGTTACCTCATTCATGAGTAGGTTCATTCAAAGTGATCCTTCATCAAAAGTAATGAAATACAAATAGCCCCGTTACTTTCAGAACTAGAGAAAAGCAGATAATGGTAAAAAATGTAATGAACTCAATAAATAACCTTTAAGACCTATATGTCCGGAAGGCAAGAAGAATCAACGTCAATCCATGCACTTCCTGTGCACTTAGACTCTCGACAGTAGAAAAACTAATTTGGGATGACAATCACAGAAAATCAATATGTTCAAGGAAAAGTAATATGAAGACCTGTGGGGTGTCTTTATGAGGTTGCAAATATTGAAAGGACAGAGATACAAATTCTATTCCATTTAAATTGTGTTTTCACACCATTTTCTTTCTCTCAAGTTTTATTTCTGCAATTATTTCTGTGCCATCCGAGTAGTAATAGTGAACTGTGCTTTGAAGTATATATTGAAAAGCTCCAACTAATACGGTTTCTGTAAAAGTAGCATTAAAATTGAGAGACAATTGAGGTAGTCATTTCTCTTTCATCTGAACCAAGTTGTATTTGAATAAACAAACTATTTTATTTAAATATCTTACATTTACAATATTCAGATGTGTAATCCTGGGACTTAGAAAGCATAAACTATGAATAATGGAAAGCGGTATTTTCTAAAATATAAGTGAACTGTTTGTGGTGCTCCTATACTTCACATTAGGACATCATTAGCCAAGGCAGGAAGGCAAAGATCCAACACTATGCTCTAGTTATTGGCCAATTTCCTAAAAAACATCCAGGTCAATCCATCCAGAAAATCCATCCTCTTACTGGTTATATCCCAAGCTATACAACCAAGCATCTGACTTGCTTTCACAGCTGCCTGTGCAATCATTTTGAAGCTGTCTGATTTTAGGGTAAAATGTTGGATTTTCTAATGGAAACCCAACGGATCTCATTATAATCAAATGGGTCCATTGTGCACCTCTAGTTACCGTCATTTGAGAGCTCCAATGCTTTTGTAATTTCTATTGTCCTCATTTAACAGAGCAGAACAACAGAAATTGAAGCACTAGTATGATCCCACCATAACACTGGACATATGTCAAATGCAAGTTGAATTGACACAGTATTTTCTTATTGGTGTTTCTTGAGCCCCTCAGACTTACACGACCATCAGGGCTTGCACACGACATACCAATGTGTAAGATATAAAAATGAGATGCCTTACTATATGATACCCTTTAATGGATAACTAAAAAGATGATTGGAGAAGGAAGCAAACATTAGCAGCAGTAAATAATTCTAGCAGTTACAGATAAGGAGTGAGAAAGTTTGATTTTCCCTTGATAATTATCTATATATCTAATATAGAGATGAGCGAATCATGCAAAATTTTATTCGCCGAACATTCGCCGAACTTTCCTAAGATTCGTATATTCAACGATTAAATTCGTTGAATTTGCATACAAAAAATACGTATTTATATGGCTTTTAGCGAACATTCGCGCAGTAATAACGAACGTTCAAGTAAAAAGGTATGCAACCTCTTTGAACACATACGCATAAGCTTAGACTGAGATGAGCATGCCATCCATTCCACTACCTCAACCACTTTCTCCTCCACTACAATTTTGCGCCTTGGTGGGTTAGCCTGGTGGAACAACAGCCAAGTATTGCAAATACTACAAGTAGAAGCTCCGGCTACAAGTCCTTTGGCACTTCTGCCCTTTGCCACCTTCTCCTTTTTTTTAGAGCTCGAGGTCTGGATGGAACTGGACCCCTTTTGCTTATCCATTCCAGACATTTTTCAATTCTCTCTGTGGCCCTGCAGCTGTTTTTTGTCCCTGTATCTCCCTGTCTCTCCCTATCTCTCCCTATCTCTCCCTGTGTCTCTCTCCCTGCCTGATTAATTACTAGTCCTGAACTGGCTCTGCACTTGCCCTGCAGTATCCCTGATATGTGTAATATGGGTTCCCAGAGCAATTACACCCCAATTTTCACAAAACAGGTCTCAGAGTCTCAGAACTTCACACACAGTGCTTCTGCTCATCTCAGCAGTCGCAGCAGAAGTGATGCGTGACTGGCTTACTGAGCCTGAGCCAATCAGAGCAAGCCCTGCCCACTAGGTCAGGTGACCGCTTTCTTCCTTGTACACGATAAACGAACAGTAAAATTTAGTAAAAAAAAAACAGTAAAATTTCGCTAATGAATTGAACTCGTACGCAACAGTAACTTATACGTAGCAATAGAGTATAATTTATAGGACAAACTACGTAGCGAATGTGTACAAAGCCGAAGCGAATCACCTAAAATTCGCTTCGTAGCTAAAAATTTCCAAGATTCGATACGAATCAACGAATCGGCGAATAGATTAACTCATCTCTAATCTAATACATTAATCTGATGAACCCAGGACGTCTGAGGGTTGAAGATACAAGGGTGTATTAGACAATCCGATGCTGCAAGCGATTTTTGAGACGGAGGTGTTCCCACCCGGTAGTCGCCAGATAGCTAGCAGAGGATACCGCTGCTATTACATGCAGCAATATCCTCCGCAGCATTGGGAGGAGCGACTGCTGTGCCGTTGCTCATCCCCATGCCGGACAGTGGTGTGCTGGCGGCAATTCGTGAACACACAGCACAATCTGCCGCCGGCAAAGCCAGATATCTCAGAATGCTGAAACATCTGAATTGCCCGAGTAACGAGTAAACGCGTTTGCTCGTTCCTCTGCAGATGATCGCTAAGAGACAATAAAAGATCCTCATTCCTTATCTGTAACTGCTAGAACAATTTATTGCCACAAATGTTTATTTCTTTCTCCACTCATATTGATCTGCTTTACATCAATTGTCTTATCAATCTATTTCCATATGTTTTTGTGTATAAATATGTGAATTTTAAGACACTGTGTTATAACATGCCTGAAGAAGAGACTTGAGTAGTTTTGAAAGCTTGTCATCATGTCTTCATCTTTTCAGTTAGCCATTTAAAGGCATCAACCACTAATGAATGTAATTTTTATGTCTTCTATTTACTGGCTAAGGCCTGTTTCACATTTACGGTGGGCACATCCAGTAGGTTGTTCTGGCCTGCTGGGTCTGTGAATATCTGGCTCTACTCTGCTCTGTCGAGAGTGGTGGCCTAATTTCTGCTGGTCGCCACAATAGTGAGTGAGGCCCAATGTTATTTCGGTATTGCACAGTAGCGTCTGGTATTCATAGATCCGGCAGGCTGTTCCTGGCCAGAACAGCCTGTTGGATCTGCTTATGCAAATATGAAACAGGCCTTACATTGTACAAATATATTTTATACTTTAACAAAGTGTATTAATTTTGCCCAGAATGTTCCTTTAAACATATGATCATTGCTTAGGTGAATGTCAAGTCCGATTCCACTGAAAGAGAATATCATTTTCCTGTTATCATAGATGTCCTTGTCAGTAGGAATGCCGCACACTGAGAATTAGAGGTTGAAGCTCAGTGTCTACTATTCACCTCCTCATTACCATTCATCGCTTCTCTAATGGAGATATTGTATGAAGGTATATATGTTTCTTATACCCTGTAAGTTATATCTGCCTGCTCATGCTGTAACGATTTATAAGTATCCATGTCATTGTTTCATAAGGTAAGAGATACAGTGGAAAGTCAAAGACAATAAATTATTTGTACGTGATAGATTTCATCTGAAAGGTTAGCTGTCTTGTAGGATGAATGGCGACTATCAGAGAGATAACAACCACCCAAGGGAAGCATTTTCACCCGCTGTAAAATATTTTTTGACAGGTGTACATATTATTAGAGCATTTCGGTGCATCTGTAGGTGTGGAAAAACAATGTGACTGATCTGCGCCCGGGTCATTAAACTGAAGCTTTTCATCATGATCGTGTTTGGAAATTTAGTTGACGTAGACGGTCGGTTGCCCGGAACATTATCTTCTTGTCATTAGGCTGAGGAGAGAGATATGTATCAACATTTAGTGTCACCTGAAAATAGATGAAACCTGCAATTGCATTTCACTTAGTCTACTAGGGAACAAATTGTACCATGCTATAATTAACCACTCCAGTTCCAATAAATATGTGAGTAAAACAAGAAGACACAAATACATATACGTCAGAGCATTTCCTTGTAATATAAGACTAAATATATGTTAAAGGGAGTCTTTCACCTGTTTTTCACCTGCATAACTAAAAGCAGTGCCCCCACAGAAGATTGCATATACATCCCAAACATATATGTGTGCACTGTGTGTCTGTATTACATGTCCAGGAAAAGCACTTTTATTCTGCAGGAAAACAGCTCCCAAGTGCCCAGCTCTGCTGCTGCTGCAAACTAGGCTGAAGAGGGGAGGGCTGCTTTAGCTGCTTCTATCTCGGGATTGGTAGCAGATTTTGACCTTTTTTGAAAGCTGGCATTCCAAGCTTGATACCAACATTACATCATTATATGCAGTATATCAGAAGATATAGCTGTTAGAAATCGAGTCAGAAGAGAAAGCTGTTTCACTTTCAACTGGGCACTTGGGAGCTGTTTTCCTGCAGAATAAAAGTGCTTTTCCTGGACATGTAATACAGACACAAAGTGCACACAGGTATGTCTGGGATGTGTATGCAATGTTCTGTGGGTCAGTGCTGTTACTTATATAGCTGAAAAACAGGTGAAAGACTCCCTTTAAAAAAAGACATTCTCAACCATATCTCTAATCAGAAGAAAGCAAGCCAAAGCCAAGTGCAAACAAATCAAATTAAAGGAGTATTCTGATGTCTGCAAATAAGGCTAGTTTCACGCTGCCAGGTCTCTCTGGATCCCGCATTGCCAGAAAATACATGAACAGCCTGCCGGATCTTACTAATTCTAGTGTGAAACTAGCTTAAAGGCTATGTACACCTTCGGGGACAATTCTTTTTTATATGATTGCATTTTACTCATTTTGGGCTAAAAATATTTTTTTTATAATATTTTGTCTTTATTAAAAATATTGAGCCTTTCTGTCACAAAGCTGTGTGAATGGTACAACTAATAACCCTTATCTCTAAGTTGCTAAAAGGTCATAAACACTTATCGGGAAGAACCATCAGTCTATAGCTAGTCAACAAGGTTTGAGTATTATATATATTATTTATATACAGTATATTATCTTAGCAGCTATAGGCTAACAGTAATCACTTGTCCCTCTTACAGGGGTTTTTTAGCATTCTCTATTTCTCATTATCAGAGATCTACGGTGTCCCTATTTATTTGCATAACAGCAACCTTATGTTAGGAACCAGACATCCCTTGATGATTACCGATCTATGAGATGAAACATCGCATGTTGGGAGTGGTGCAAGGGACTAGTCTTAGGCCTCGTTCACATTTCTGTGTCAGTGACACATCTGTGAAAAAAAGTGTCCGTGTTTCATTCACGAAGCTGTCCGTAAAGGATCTGAGGTTGGTCCATGTGTCCATTTTTACCATCCGTGTGTCATCTGTAATTCACTGACGTTGCTTAGCTGAAAATTAATTTCTAAAGAAAAACAGACACAACACGAACACAACATGCATGTATTTCAGTGATTTTCATGGACCCATAGACTTCAATGGGCGTGCTTGGTCCACATCACAGATCAAAGTAGTGCATGTCTAAGTGATATTTTTACTGACTTAGGGTCAATAAAAAACCACTGAAATGTTGAACAGACAAATTTAAATCAATGGGTACATGTGCTGTCCCTTTAAAACAGTACGCATCAGTGAAAAACGGAAATGTGGACGAGGCCTTAGGGACTTGACCATTCCTGGTCCAAGCGGATTCTCTTTAATCGCTAGGAAGAGTGGATCTAGGTTCCTTCCCTGATTCTTATTATTAGGGTATTACAGGGGTAATGACGTCACATCCTTTCACCTTGCCACAATACCCACCACCTGCATCCCTGTCTTGTGATATATTTGGGAAGATTACAGTTCATCTGGATCCTCCAGCACTGATTGTGTCCATACAAGTCATTACTACAGGACTGGTAAGACCGATCCATGTTATCTTCCTTTTCTTTGGGGTAATCTTCATTCTATTCCGGTCATGTAACAGGTAGGGAATAGTGCAGCTCTGAGCGTCACCCATACCACTATTCCTACCTACTTGCACAGTCCATCCTAACTGACGGTGCGCAACTGGACGGCGGTCACTAGCTTACTTACGTTTAAGGTCTTACTGGGAAGGGAACAACAGGAGAAACAACAGACCGAGACAGAAAACACAGACACGTAAATGTTTACCAAGCTGAGGTCAACTGCCAGGAGGTAACGTCAGAACAAAAGGAAAATATAGGATCAGAGTCAAATTCAAGCCGAGGTCCGAAGCCAGGAGGTCGCGTCAGTTCAAGGGGTATCACAAGGACGAAGTCAAATTCAAGCTGAGGTCAATAAACAGAAGTTGCAATGCAGTAAACGCTGGTGAGGTATAAAGACTAATCACAGGCAACCTGTGGCCAGCAGGTTGCCTGTTTAAATAGGCCCAATTGATTGGTCACGTGACATGGCTAGCGCCCCGTGACCCACGTCCGGCATACCCACACACCTGAGCGCCGACTCATTAACGTTGGTGCTCAGTTCCTCCCCTGCTCATTTTCTAGGGGATGGAGGACGCTGGCCATGCTGAGGAGGCGTGCGCAGCCAGGTCCTCCCCGCCCCCTCATTGCTATGGAGACGAGAATGCCGGCCGTAGCACCGCCGGATCTCCATTACAATTACCCTTATTGATAAGTTTCTTTCTCTTACCCCCATGTTGCAGGTTGCTATTTTAGCAATTGCACCTTAAAAGTTATGTTTGAATCTACTCATATCCCACCCGTTAGTTTCTTGGAGATTATTGATTTTGGTGCAGGGGTTACCTCACCTTGGAAGGTGAGATTCTTGAAAAATGAGCTTTTTTTAAGGCCAAAAAATATGTACAACACAAAACTGTTTGTGGCAGCACTCTTAAAATCATCAGGAAGTATGTATTCATAATGCAAAAGCAATAAAAATAAAAAGACTTGACAGAGACAAAGATACAAACACTTTCAATGTTCTGGAACCATTAGGATCAAACTACTTTTAAAAAATGACACATGGATATAACTTAAACAACCAATAAATCAAAAATACCAGATGTAGACATTAAATTGTCACCCCTCTGTGTGTGGGAGAGCACTGTTACTTTATAAATTGTAGCTCATAACACTGTCCTCATAGCAATGAGAATGGAATGGAAAACAAAACAAACAAAGTATTAAACATAATGTTGCCTCAAACCAATCAGTATCTGCATCTCTTCCAAGTCTTAAAATTTCTTATTTGCTTATAGAAAAACCTATGAGGGTACAGCCACACATGGGGTAAAGGCTGCGGATTCTCCCCAGAAGAATTCCATGTGGAAAATCCATAGCATGTACAGTACAGTTGTGGCCAAAAGTTTGACTGACACAATGTTTTCACAAAGTTTTCTGCTTTATTGTTTTAAGAATTTATTTGTCAGATGTTTCTATGGTATACTGAAGTACAATTATAAGTATTTCATGTGTTTTTTTTTTTTACTTTTATTGACAAATTATTACGTTTTTGCAAAGACTAAATATTTCTAGTGTTGACCCTTCTTTTTCCAGACTTCTGCAATTTGTCCTGGCATGCTGGATATCAGCTTTTTGGGCCAAATCCTAACTGATGGTATCCCATTCTTGTCTAATCAGTGCTTGGAGTTTATCACAATTTCTGTGTTTCTGTTTGCCCACCCACTTTTGAGGATTGACCACAGGTTCACAATGGGATTTAAATCAGGGGGTTTTCCTGGCCATGGACCCAAACTTTCATTTTTTTTGTTCACCAAGCCACTTAGTTCTCACTTTTGCCTTTTGACATGGCTGAAAAAAAACATTGTCCATCACCAAATTTCTCCTGCATCATTGGGAAAATTGTTTTTGGAGAATGTTTTCACAATTGTTATTCAGTGTTCTGTGGCAAAATTGTGAGTGCCCCTACTCCCTTAGATGAGAGGCAACCCCACACATGAATGATCTCAGGATGCTTTATTTTGGTATGATACAGTACTTCTTCTGATGTCATTACTGAGCAAGCACTGCACTGGTTGTGGCCCTATCCCATTGCTGATTCCTCTTCGTTATTTGCACCATAAAGGCAAGATTTTTTTTTTACTCATTTTGGGCTAGAAATCATCTTTCAGTTGGCCTTCAATTTTCAACAGTTTTTCTTCTACAGCTTTCAGTTTCAGGGAGTTTGCAGACTAGCAGTCTCTCTGCTTCACATTGAATCTGTCAGGGAGCTATTCTGATTGCTGAATCTGTAGCCCACATCTCTCAACTCCTGACAGCTCATAAACATTCATTCAAGCTAATTTGTAGCAGACTGAATTTAATGAGTGTTTATAAGCTGTTAGGAAAGCATGGAATTACATGTTGGCCTTGACCAGTTTTTGTTAAAGGGAATCTGTCACCAGTTTTATTCTGCCATCATTTTTAACCCTAAGACTCCCATCACCATACATGTACGGTGCTGGGAGGGTCTTTAAATATGGCACCCACTCTCAAGCACAGCGGGCACCATAACCTGTGGGCCAATTCAAACAGCAGAGACCTACGGCTAATGTTTGCCACCATCAATAATGCCAATCGTGGACATTTAACCCTTTAGATGATATGGTCGAGCATGATCATGGTATCTACATAGTGAAAAACACCTCCGGGTGAGGACTGGCTCCCCCAGGGAAACTAGTTTGGGAAACTAGTTTGGGTGGAGGCCAATATAGGACAACTGCAAATTAAGGGTATACTGTACTTCTGTGTAACTATAGTATAAGCTAGACTAAATCTAACTATGGAATATTGTAGGCTCTTAGAGGGGCTAAAAAAAAGTTTAAAACATGTTATACATATGTAGTATCATTGAAATCATACTGAGACAGAGAATAAAGGGCACAGGTCAGTTTTACCACATATGAAAAGCATTAGAGACAAAACCTGTAAAACTATGGATGAATTGCATTTTTTTTCCAATTTCACTCCATTTGTATGCCATGGTGCAAATGGTGGCATTAGAAAGGACAACTTGTCCCACAAGAAACAAGCCCTCATACAGCTATATGAATGTAAAAATAAAAAAGTTATGGCTTTGTGAAAACAGGGAAGAAAAATGAAAACGAAAAAACAAAAAAAAACCTCTGGTATCTAAGGGGTTAAATCCTAACAGCTCCAGCGCATGCCTATGAGTCCCCATATTCATGAGCTTACGGCTCTCTTCACCCATCTGCATCTGACTGATTTTTTTTTTCCAACAGAATCAGCAGCAGGTGGGCAGGGAGAACCGTGACCTCATGAATATGGGGACTCATCATTATGTACTGGAGCTGTTCAATTCAAGATTTTGGCAAAACGACTTTGTCAATTAAAGAAAGTGACCGAGGATTTTGCTATGGAGGCCTGTCACTTCTTTGTTTCCCTTAGTTAGGACACCATAAAACTGGTGACAGATTACCATTAAGGTTTTTTTTTCAATGCAGTTTTGCTAATAA
This sequence comes from Rhinella marina, assembly GCA_900303285.1. Lineage (NCBI taxonomy): Eukaryota > Metazoa > Chordata > Amphibia > Anura > Bufonidae > Rhinella > Rhinella marina. The sequence goes on from ONZH01027791.1 coordinate 28,808, forward strand.
AACCAGGAAAGTAGACAGAAATCTTCAAAAACTGCATCAAAAACAGGATCAAAACCTGAAAATGAATGGGAATTCAAGGGGTCAATCACACTGTGGATTTTACATGGAATCCATTTTCCATTGTTGTCATTGGAAATCCTCACTGCTGTTCATTGAAAGATGATTTCCATGTGGATTTTCAGGCTACATCAAGAAGGGACATGAGAGGTGTAGTTAGGCTTCCCTGCACCAGGGACAAGGATTCAGATTTGCACAGCCCCTACCAGCCCCCCTGATGCAATTTAAGCTTACCTAAGGAAGCTGCAATTAAGTTTTTTGTGTTTTTTTGCACTAAGCCACTCCTCTAACTCTGCCCAATGCATAACTATACTCACCCAGTACTCACTTCCACTTAGTGCATACAGTACTAATGCCCACAATGTGCCCACCTCACAGTAGTTATGTCCTCCTTATGGCCCCTCACTGTAGTTATGCCCACCTTTGTGCCCATCACAGTAGTTATGCCCACCTTTGTGGCAATCATAGCAGTTATGCTCACCTTTATAACCCTCACAGTAGTTATGCCAGATTATGTGCCCTCTCACAGTAGTTATGCCAGATTATGTGCCCTCTCACAGTAGTTATGCCTGTTTATGTGCCCCCTTACAGTAGTTATGCCAGTTTATGTGCCCCCTTGCATTAGTTATGCCAGATTATGTGCCCCCTCACTCTAGGTATGTCCTCCTTGTGGCCCCCCCTTTTGCCCCCAGTGCCCTCTCCAGACTCCAGCTTCATGAAATAAAGATTCCCTCACAATGTGCATCGCGCTGCTGGCGGTGCCGATTCCCAGGTTGTCAGCACTCCTCCTACAGCCAGCAACACAATGTGTGGCCTGCAGGGGGAGCACTGGTCCGGATCTCAGAAGAACAGTGAAGCAGGGAGTGGAGGGTTCCCTGCTTCACTGCAGATACGAACTGCCAAGTACTGCCAAGAGACAAGAACTGCCAAGCGGGTGCGCCCCCCTCTCCCCCCACACTCTGCCCCCCAACACTCTCTGCACTTGGGCCACATGCCCCACCTGCTCCCTCTTGCTACGCTCCTGACTGGTCGTAACTCATTTTTTACATTATAAGTAAAAACTTGCTTAGTTCATAAATTGTTTTTAGAGAATGAAACTAGCTTCAAAATACAGCATCCGCTATTAGAATAAACTGAATATTGTGTTTGTTAATCAATAATTTCTATAATATATTGAAAAATATAATTATAAAAAAAACACTGCAACTTACAAAATATAAAAAGAATATACATTCCTGTTCTGTTTTCTATACAACTTTGGTTTTACTGCCCTCTACTGGCTACTTTCAGTGTTTTACATGTATAGTGAAAGCTGCATAGAAACATTGTGAAGTTGAAGAATATAACATGCATCAATAAATACTTTATACAGAAATGTTTATTATAGAAATACATTTGCATCACAAACAAGCACAATATGCAATAATGTTGATTACATAGGAAGCTCATCAAGGCCACCCAATAGTTAACCCCTCCCTGCCCAGCGCCGTACTAGTACGGCGCTGGACGGGTCTTTAAAGATGGCGCTCGCTCCTGAGCAGAGCGGGCGCCATAGCCGCATGTGGACTGCTGTTTCCTATAGCAGACACCTGCGGCTTATGTCCGCAACTGGCAGTAATGCTGATCGCGGACATTTAACCCCTCAGATGCCGTGGTCAATCCTGACCACGGCATCTGAGCGTACGAAACACTAGAAGCGCGCGCTTCCGGTGTTGCTCCGGCTCCCCCGTGTGGCGATCGGAGGAGCCGGAGCATGTGTGCAGCAGCCCCTGCCTTTGTGAAGGTAGGAGGATGCTGCATAGTATTTACTATGCAACCCTTGCTTGTAATAGGGCTCCATAGGAAACTAGTAAAGTCACTATAGGCTCCAAATCAAGTGCATTGGAGTCTATGAGAATAGAAATCAGAAGACTGATTGTTATAGTTCTCTATGGGAACTATAAAAAAGTGTAACATAATTAAATAAATTTTAAGTTTTTAAAAATAAAAAAAAATCAAACTTCAAATCCCATATGGCAAACAGCAAAACATCAAAAAGCGTCAAAAAGACCAATTCGCTGTTTTTGGTCGCTTTATTTTCTAAAAAAAAATCAAATAAAAAGTGATCAAAAAGTCATACACACCCCAGAATGGTATAAATGAAAAGTTCAGATCGCCCTGCAAAAAATTAGCCCCCATACAGCTCTGTATTTTGTCCAACTTTAGAATTATTTTATCACTACCAAAACACAAGAATAACTAGACATATCAGATATCGTTGGATTCGTACCGACCTGTAGAATGAAAGTAACTGGTCATTTTTATTGCACATCGAACGTCGTAAATAAAAAACACGTAAAACTGTGGCAGAATAGTTTTTTTTTTTTTTTTGCAATTTCACCCGATTTGGAATTTTTTGCCCGCTTCCCACTACATCATATGCAATATTAAATGGTGGCGTTGGAAAGTACAACTTGTCCCGCAAAAAACAAGCCCTCATACAGCTATGTGAACAGAAAAATAAAAAAGTTATGGCTCTGTGAATGCAGGGAGCACAAAACAAAAAAGCAAAAACAAAAAAAACTCCGGGGGGTGACATTCAGGTTATCCTGAATCTGCCTTTGCACCAACTGGGATTAAAAGCAATGGAGATCATTTATAAAACAAAAATATGCCTAAATTAGGAGTATTTCTGGAGCAAATGGCGGTGCAAAGGTGCTTTGCACCACAATCTGCGACTTCTCCCCGCTCACGCCACATCTAAAAAGGGGGATGTGGTGTGGGCATTTTCTGCACCTGTTTTAAGCCTCATTCACACATCAGTGTTCGGTCAGTGATTTCCATCAGTTATTGTGAGCCAAAACCAGGTGCGACTTTAAACACAGAATATGTGCAGATCTTTCCCTTATACCTAATGTCTGTGGAGGCTCCAATCCTGGTTTTGGCTCAGGATATACGCCATTTTTGTTGTATATCTGTCACAGATTCAGTCGCAAAGGGGATTTGCTGCCAAATCTGCAACTTCTTCCTCTTCCACGCCACTTACGTCAGTTCTAAAAAGAAAAGAAGGAATTAGTGGGGAAGAGGGCACAGACCCGTCTCACTAATATGCAGCAGCACTGCATTCAGGAGGACAGAAGCTACTGCACACTGCATCTTACTCCCCCTATCCCGATCCTCACGAACTTCTGAGTTTTTGCTCCCTCGAATGCCATAGGTCACATTTGACCACCGCATCTAAAGGGTTAGAGGCAGACATTAGACCCAGGTGCCTGCTGTTTGTGCCTGCTCTGCTCACTAGCAGGCACCATCTTTAAAGAAGACCTATAACCTCTCCTGACATGCCTGTTTTAATAGCTTCATGCATTCCCCATGTAATAACAATTCTGGAACATCTATTCTTATGTCTCTATGATGTGCCATTCCTTTATTATTTCTACTAGAAGTTATGAATGAATTGCTAGCAGTCAGCAGTAATGGTACAGAAGGGAGGGTGTGTCCGACTGTGCAGGGACACACCTCCAACTGGTTACACCCCTGTGTACCCTTACTGCAGACTGCTAGCAATTCAGTCATAACTTCTAGTAGAAATAATAAAAGAATGGCACAACATAGAGGCATACGAATAAATGCTCCAGAATTGTTATTACATGGAGAATACATGATACTATTAAAACAGGCATGTCAGGAGAGGGGACAGGTCCTCTTTAAAGTTCCGCCAGTGCTATACATGTACTGAGCTTATGGGGAAGGGGTTAATGCCAAGACAGCATTAGTAATGTCAGTGACATATTAGTAAAGTGACAGCGAAATATATGACTATGGATAGACAGAGGTTAGTCAGTGACAACAGCACTTTTTGTTTAAAGGTCCAAAAATGATCCATTTGTGGAGGTAGATGCTTTCTTCTCTGTCTTCTGATCAAGTCAAGTGGTGGCCGCCATTTTAAGCGATTCATGCAGGTTGTATTCACTGAAATTTCATGTAGAATCAAGTTGCTTATCTCTACTAACAAGTCCTTAGTCAGATAAGGGGTTGTCCAGGTGGCACAACCTCTTTTAAGGGAGTCTTTCACCTGTTTTTAACCTATATAACTAACAGCAGTGCCCCACAGAAGATTGCAGACACATCCCAGACATACCTGTGTGCACAGTGTGTCTGTATTCCATGTCCAGGAAAAAGCACTTTTATTCTGCAGGAAAACAGCTCCCAAGTGCCCAGCTGAAAGTGAAAGTAAAAACAGCTTTTTCTCCTGACTTGATTTCTAACAGCTATATATTCTGATATACTAAATATAATGCTGTGTAATGTGGCCTCATTTTGAAAGCTTAGAATGTCAGCTTTCCAAGAAGGTCAGAACCATTTTTATATCTGCTACCAATCCCAAGATATGAGCAGCTAAAGCAGCTCTCCCCTCTTCAGTCTGGTTTGCTTTGGGCACTTTCAGCAGCAGAGCTGGGTACTTGAGAGCTGTTTTCCAGCAGAATAAAAGTGCTTTTGCTGGACATGTAATACAGACACGGAGTGAACATAGGTATGTCTGGGATGTGTCTGCAATCTTCTGTGGGGCTGTGCTGTTAGTTATATAGGTGAAAAACATGTAACAGACTCCCCTTTAATCTCTACAATGGGCAATCTAAAAGGCTTCCTTCTAGATACCTCAACTTTCTTGGGGATTAACAATAGGACAGAAACAGTGCACAATTATCCCACTCCTTATCCCTAACTCCTAAGGGTATTTTAATGTTCCCTATACAATTTAAGATGTCAGGTGAATCCACTGATCCATTGAATCCATTTATAACAGCTGGATTTACATCCTTATGTCTATGGGTTGTCAATAGCAGATTGGCAGATGGATCAATCATTGTTCGCTTTCTCTTCTTTCGGATGAACATTTCCCATTCTCATTTATTGACAGGTTGAATGTAATGGACCTTTGATTTTCTTACTTCATAGCGTCTTCTTACAGCAATCATTGAAGAAGGTCTGCGAGAAGCCAAACTACTAAACCAGCTATTTAAACAATGACTGAAACTTCTGTATTAAGTGAAGAAAGTGATCAAGTGAAATGATTCACCATAGGAAACCATGTTAGATCAGCTTTCCCAGCAGTACTGCAGCTTTAATTTCTGTTAAATGAGCTGTCAGAGCATAAACACGCTCCAAGAACTGAAAATTTGTGTTCAATTAGGCATGATACTACTGCAGCACTCACCTCTGTTCTACCACTGTGAACCAGGAATACACAACATCTGTTGTAAGGTTTTTTTTTTTATAGTAAACTCCATCCGTACATTGGACAGTTTTTCCTCTGGTCAATGAATACATCAAGGAACATTTTATAGCAGTTGTGTTTGTAAATATAATTTACAATGTTGCAGTATTACAATAGATTGCCCAGATTAATATTTACAGTGACAAGTTCAAAATGATATGCAAGTCAATGGGAACAAAGGTGAAGTTCATATGGATTTTAACGTCAACGTGGAGATTTGTTGGCTGCAGACCGAGCGCTTACATTTTTAATACAGAAAAAAAAAATAATGTAATCACATTAACTTGTATCTGTACCTTGCGACTTTATAAATAATGCAGCCTAAAATCACATTAACCTACTTGATTTGAAGGATCACTGCATCCCGGGGAAAATCAATAAAGTATGTTGCGTAATATAATTATCTTTTTCACAACTGAGATAACATCCTGTGGCCTCGTGTACTCTATATCCTTCATCCACACACAATATAGAAATACAAAGATATTAGAAATTGACAGTCTGCCATAGTGAACACGTAACTCTGTTATATCAGGATTTGCCTTTACGTCCTGTGTGTACATTTATTGTGCTAATTAAAAATTGAACGTGACTAATGTTTCCTACCCATCTTCTTCTCCAAATAAGGATCTTTTAATAATTTAAAGGAAACTTGTCACCACAAAGGACTCCCATTAGATTAGCACAACAGAAATAATGAAATGATACCACTAAGGACAGAGCACAGTAGTAAACCTCTACCCCTGATTATGAAGGATGCCACATGAACTTTTTTTGGCTCTCCTGGGTGACTTATTAACTGGAGTCATAAGATATGTGACTGGTTGGGGGTAATTTTTTTTGTCCTGGTTGGGAGTAATTTAGAGGGCACAATTGAACTCTCCGGTTAAGTGTTATTGGGGAATATTAAAGGAACATTTACATCAATTTTTTATCATTAATTAAAGGGGTTATCTGGGCTTTTAATATTGATGAACTATCCTCTGGATAGGTCAGAGACAGACCCTCTGTAATGACTGAATTAGAACATCACATACTACACTATTCAAAGCTATGTTCTTGTGTGGAATCCTTATTTAGACCTATTAGGAGAACAATGGAGATGTCTTAATTCTACACCAACTATTATCAAAACTATTATCATTACCCATTAGATAACTTCTTCCTTTCATAGCAGCAGTAAACTGACAATGGAATCAATGGTATGTGTGTGTATATATATATATATATATATATATATATATATATAAACGACAAAAGAGCAGCAGCACAAGTCTTGAATGGAGATGGTGGCGCAATCCCTCACGGCTAAGGATATTAAGCCTGATGCATAGAATAATGGAGAACGAGGCAGCACTCGGATGTGGTGAAAATAGTGGACCTTTATTCCAGACAACGCGACGTTTCGGCCGACTCAATGTGGCCTTTCTCAAGCATAAAACAACCAGTGTGAACAAACACTTAAATAAACAAAGTGGGAGGGTTCATTACAACATGTGACCAATTATGCAAATTCATAGTGACATCACTGGGAGGGTTCATTACAACATGTGACCAATTATGCAAATTCTTAGTGACATCACTGGGAGGGTTCATTACAACATGTGACCAATTATGCAAATTATTAGTGACATCACTGAGAGGGTTCATTACAACATGTGACCAATTATGCAAATTCTTAGTGACATCATATATGCAGTGAATCAAATAGTGATACAATATTCATATTGTTAATATACATAATCAAATAAACAAACGTGCATACATAGGTAGACATTTAATAAACGTGCATGAAAACATGTGCTATGCGTGGCTACTGTGCAACACTCCAATTAAAAGTTAGCAACCACAGTTGCTTTCTCCCTAAGTTACAGGATATCATCCGCTGGGTGGGCTAATGGCTGTACTCACTATAGAGGTGGTGTCTTGATCTGTACAGGGTGTGCGCTGTGCATGTTGTTATCTAACGCAAACCAGCAATGCATACTAAGTATGCAAAATGTGTATGTAATTTGTGTAAACTCATGATGTGCATGCTGTACAGTCAGCATACACCTGATGAGTTCATGCAAATGCTTGTGTATGTTATTGTAAATATGCATAGAGGGTGACCATGGGCAGACAAATTAATCAGAGCTATCATTAGCACCCTATAAGATGTGGTGATGGAAGTACACAATACCATTAAATTCATATTGTGGCCACAGTGCATCTGGGTACCACTCTAGATATAGGATAAACCTGATAAAAGGCTGTAACGGGCACTGGCTGGGACCAAGCCACGCAAATTGCATATATGGCGAGGACCCCAGGACCGACAGGCTACCGGGGCACACTAGACCGCCAGACGACGGACCCAGGTACCACCAGAGGTGTAAGGGACCATCCGCGGCGTGTTACCGTCATGGATCACTCCCTACAACATAGCCCGCCCTCCAGTGCCCCAACCTACTACTAAGTAGAACATGTGAGTGTACCCACTGATAAAGTCTAAAGGACTTGGTATTGTCATCTCCATCTCCAAATAGGCATATTCATTATCAGTGTATACATGGGTCTGTCCACTAGCCAATGCACTCAGATTGTGTGGTTCAGAAGGAAGCAGTGTAAGATCAGGGCAATAAAATAAACAGAAGAAACAACCAAGCCTCTCCCCCTGCTGATGATCTTCCAGTAACCGGTCCATTTTGAGAATCTGCAATGAGAAAAATATATAATGAGAAAAATATAATGAGAAAAGATACTATCATAGTAACATGAAACTGGTTGTCACTCATATACAACATCAGGGAGTAAAAGCACCACAAGGTATATTAAATAAAGATTACTCAAAGGAAAATACCCAGATTAAAGTCAGCATTCAGACCCTTGGGTCTGATTATATCCAATTTATAGATCCATTCCATCTCCCTGCGTTTCAATACCAGTTCCCTATCTCCCCCTTTGTTCAGGGGGGAACATGATCAATAATCATGTAATCAATATAGTACCTATATTGTGTAATCCTGGTCTTGACCTCCAATGTGGTTTCGCCTATGTATCACAATTTGCAGGGGCACAACAAAGCATAGATCACAAAGGCGGAATTGCACATGGGAAAATGTCCAATGTTATAAATCCTGCCAGTGGAGGGACATGTAAATGTCTCAGTCTTAATCAGGTAACAACAATTAACGCAGGAGAGGCAAGGAAAGCAACCCTTCCTTCTAGGCCCTATAGATCCCTGGACCAAGGGTGGACCCCCCCCACCCTTCCTAAGTGCACCAATGTGTCACTAAGGTTGTGGGGTCTCCTATTGGACATTATCAGAGGTGATTAAAACTCCTGAATGTGTCGTAGATTGACAGCGGATGATATCCTGTAACTTAGGGAGAAAGCAACTGTGGTTGCTAACTTTTAATTGGAGTGTTGCACAGTAGCCACGCATAGCACATGTTTTCATGCACGTTTATTAAATGTCTACCTATGTATGCACGTTTGTTTATTTGATTATGTATATTAACAATATGAATATTGTATCACTATTTGATTCACTGCATATATGATGTCACTAAGAATTTGCATAATTGGTCACATGTTGTAATGAACCCTCTCAGTGATGTCACTAAGAATTTGCATAATTGGTCACATGTTGTAATGAACCCTCCCAGTGATGTCACTAAGAATTTGCATAATTGGTCACATGTTGTAATGAACCCTCCCAGTGATGTCACTATGAATTTGCATAATTGGTCACATGTTGTAATGAACCCTCCCACTTTGTTTATTTAAGTGTTTGTTCACACTGGTTGTTTTATGCTTGAGAAAGGCCACATTGAGTCGGCCGAAACGTCGCGTTGTCTGGAATAAAGGTCCACTATTTTCACCACATCCGAGTGCTGCCTCGTTCTCCATTATTCTATGCATCAGGCTTAATATCCTTAGCCGTGAGGGATTGCACCACCATCTCCATTCAAGACTTATGCTGCTGCTCTTTTGTCGTTTATATATATATATATATATATACATATATATATATATATATATACATATACATACACACATATATACACACATACACACACATACACACACACACACACACACCATTGATTCCATTGTCAGTTTACTGCTGCTATGAAAGGAAGAAGTTATCTAATGGGTAATGATAATAGTTGTGATAATAGTTGGTGTAGAATTAAGACATCTCCATTGTTCTTCTAATAGGTCTAAATAAGGATTCCACACAAGAACATAGCTTTGAATAGTGTAGTATGGGATGTTCTAATTCAGTGAAAATGAAAATTGTAGATTCACACTGAAGGCATCAAAACTATGAATTAACACATGTGGAATTATATGCTTAACAAAAAAGTGTGAAACAACTGAAAATATGTCTTATATTCTAGGTTCTTCAAAGTTGCTTTGATTACTGCTTTGCACACTCTTGATGAGCTTCAAGAGGTAATCACCTGAAATGGTATTCCAACAGTCTTGAAGGAGTTCCCAGAGATGCTTAGCACTTGTAGGCCCTTTTGCCTTCACTCTGCGGTCCAGCTCACCCCAAACCATCTCGATTGGGTTCAGGTCTGGTGACTGTGGAGGCCAGGTCATCTGGCGTAGCACCCTATCACTCTCCTTCTTGGTCAAATAGCCCTTACACAGCCTGGAGGTGTGTTTGGGGTCATTGTCCTGTTGATAAATAAATGATGGTCCAACTAAACACAAACCGGATGGAATAGCATGCCGCTGCAAGATGCTGTGGTAGCCATGCTGGTTCAGTATGCCTTCAATTTTGAATAAATCCCCAACAGTGTCACCAGCTAAAGCACCCCCACACCATCACACCTCCTCCTCCATGCTTCACGGTGGGAACCAGGCATGTAGAGTCCATCCGTTTACCTTTTCTGCGTCGCACAAAGACACTGAGGTTGGAACCAAAGATCTCAAATTTGGACTCATCAGACCAAAGCACAGATTTCCACTGGTCTAATGTCCTTTGTTCTTTAGCCCAAACAAGTCTCTTCTGCTTGTTGCCTGTCCTTAGCAGTGGTTTCCTAGCAGCTATTTTACCATGAAGGCCTGCTGCACACAGCCTCCTCTTAACAGTTGATGTAGAGATGTGTCTGCTGCTAGAACTCTGTGTGGCATTGACCTGGTCTCTAATCTGAGCTGTTGTTAACCTGCGATTTCGGAGGCTGGTGACTCGGATGAACTTATCCTCTGCAGCAGAGGTGACTCTTGGTCTTCCTTTCCTGGGGCGGTCCTCATGTGAACCAGTTTCTTTGTATCGCTTGATGGTTTTTGCAACTGCACTTGGGGACACTTTAAAAGTTTTCCCAATTTTTTGGACTGACTGACCTTCATTTCTTAAAGTAATGATGGCCACTCGTTTTTCTTTACTTAGCTGCTTTTTTCTTGCCATAATACAAATTCTAACAGTCTATTCAGTAGGACTATCAGCTGTGTATCCACCTGACTTCTGCCCAACACAATTCATGGTCCCAACCCCATTTATAAGGCAAGAAATCCCACTTATTAAACCTGACAAGGCACACCTGTGAAGTGAAAACCATTTCAGGTGACTACCTCTTGAAGCTCATCAAGAGAATGCCAAGAGTGTGCAAAGCAGTAAACAAAGCAAAAGGTGACTACTTTGAAGAACCTAGAATATAAGACATATTTTCAGTTGTTTCACACTTTTTTTGTTAAGTATATAATTCCACATGTGTTATTTCATAGTTTTGATGCCTTCAGTGTGAATCTACAATTTTCATAGTCATGAAAATACAGAAAACTCTTTGAATGAGAAGGTGTGTCCAAACTTTTGGTCTGTACTGTATATATATATATATATATATATATATATATATATATATATATATATACATATACATACAGTGGGGGGGGAAAGTATTTAGTCAGCCACCAATTGTGCAAGTTCTGCCACTTAAAAAGATGAGAGAGGCCTGTAATTGACATAATAGGTAGACCTCAACTATGAGAGACAAAATGAGAAAACAAATCCAGAAAATCACATTGTCTGATTTTTAAAGAATTTATTTGCAAATTATGGTGGAAAATAAGTATTTGGTCACCTACAAACAAGCAAGATTTCTGGCTCTCACAGACCTGTAACTTATTCTTTAAGAGGCTCCTCTGTCCTCCACTCATTACCTGTAGTAATGGCACCTGTTTGAACTTGTTATCAGTATACAAGACACCTGTCCATAACCTCAAACAGTCACCCTCCAAACTCCACTATGGTGAAGAGCTGTCGAAGGACACCAGAAACAAAATTTTAGACCTGCACCAGGCTTGGAAGACAGAATCTGCAATAGGCAAGCATCTTGGTGTGAAGAAATAAACTGTGGGAACAATAATTAGAAAATGGAAGACATACAAGACCACTGATAATCTCCCTCGATCAGGAGCTCCACGCAAGATCTCACCCCGTGGGGTCAAAATGATCATAATATCTGTGAGCAGAAATCCCAGAACCACACAGGGGACCTAGTGAATGACCTGCAAAAAGCTGGGACCAACGTAACAAACTGTAACTGTCAGTAACACACTACGCCGCCAGGGACTCAGATCCTGCAGTACCACACGTGTCCCCCTGCTTAAGCCAGTAAATATCCGGTCCCGTCTGAAGTTTGCTAGAGAGCATTTGGATGTCCGAGAAGAGTATTGGGAAAATGTCATATGGTCAGATGAAACCAAAGTAGAATTGTTTGGTAGAAACACAACTCGTCGTGTTTGGAGGAGGGTGAATGCTGAGTTGCATCCAAAAAACACCATACCTACTGTGAAGCATGGGGGTGGCAACATCATGCTTTGGGGCTGTTTCTCTGCAAAGGAACCAGGACAACTGATCCATTTACATGAAAGAATGAATGGGGCCATGTATCGTGAGATTTTGAGTGCAAACCTCCTTCCATCCACAAGGGCATTGAAGATGAAACATGGCTAGGTCTTTCAGCATGACAATGATCCCAAGCACACCGCCAGGGCAATGAAGGAGTGACTTTGTAAGAAGCATTTTAAGGTCCTGAGGTGGCCTAGCCAGTCTCCAGATCTCAACTCCGTAGAAAGCCTTTGGAAGGAGTTGAAATTCCGTGTTGCCCAGCGACAGCCCCAAAATATCACTGCTCTACAGGAGATCTGCATGGAGAAATAGGCCAACATACCAGCAACAGTGTGTGACAAACTTGTGAAGACTTGCAGAAAACGTTTGCAAATAAATTCTTTAAAAATCAGACAATGTGATTTTCTGTATTTGTTTTCTCATTTTGTCTCTCATAGTTGAGGTCTACCTATGATGTCAATTACAGGTCTCTCTCATCTTTTTAAGTGGGAGAACTTGCACAATTGGTGGCTGACTAAATACTTTTTTCCCCACTGTATATATATATATATATATATATATATATATATATATATATGTAACGGGGAGCCGGCGGCGCGCTTCCCCTCTGCCGTGCCGCCGGTCTCCCAGGAGTGCGCCGGAGTGGGGACGCAGAATGCGTCCTCGTCTCCATGACGACACTCACAGGAGAGGGTCCGGCACGCGCACTGATACAGCGCGTCCGGCGTCCTCCCCGCCCCCTAGTAAACAAGCAGGCGGGGACATCTGAGCGCTGGTCTGGGCAACCAGCGCTCAGAACATTTATTATATACCTGGTTTTGGGTCATGTGGCGCTGGCCACGCCACATGACCAAATTTGGTGCATATTTGAGCGCTGGTCACGTTTGGCCAGCGCTCGGTATGCAAATGAGGTCATGTGACGCTGGCCCTGTCACATGACCCAGTGGAGGGCTATTTAAAGCCACTAGTTGTCCTCCCTAATCGCCTGTGATTAGCGTTACTACTTTGATCAGTTCTTGTGCGACCTAGTGTTTGATTGCTGTTTGACCCTGACCTTGGACTTGGACCTCTCTTTGCTTCACCCCCGGTATTGACGTTATCTCCTGTGCATGACCCGGCTTGCTGACTATTCTGATATTGTGTTTGTTTCGTCTGTGTTTGTCTCTCCAATTGTTCCCTGTTCCTCCCTGTGCACTTATACAGAGCAGGGACCGTCACCGTGGTTGTCCGCGGCCGCCTAGGGCCGACTGAGGCAAGCAGGCAGGGAGAGAACGGGGGGGTATTCAGTACAGGGCGCACCTTCCCTTGTCTCCCCCGTGACAGAATCACAGGCCATACTAAATGGAGCCGTTGCGAGTTCTCACGGATCATATAGGTGACATGGCTCAGATGATCCAGGATCTGGCCGAGAGAATCCAACACCAGGAGCAGCTGCAAACTGCACCCGCAGCCGCTCCCTCCATTATTGAACCCCATATAAGGTTGCCCGATCGGTTTGTGGGTAACCGAAAGACTTTCCGTTCTTTCCAGGAAAGTTGCAAATTATATTTTCGTTTACGCCCACACTCCTCGGGTTCTGAGCAGCAGCGGGTAGGAATAATTATTTCCTTGCTGCAAGGGGATCCGCAGGAGTGGGCTTTCTCATTGCCATCTGACTCCCCATGTCTGTTGTCTGTGGAGGCCTTTTTCCAGGCCTTAGGTCTTTTGTATGAAGAACCAGACTGGGCCACTGTAGCAGAAACTCAGCTCAGGAACATTCAGCAGGGAAACCGCCCAGTAGAGGATTACTGTGCAGAGTTCAGGAAGTGGTGTGTCTCCTCTGGGTGGAATGACCCAGCTTTGAGAAGCCAGTTTAGGGTGGGGCTGTCAGACCAACTCAAGGATCTTCTTGTTTGTTTTCCTACTCCTGACTCCCTAGAGACGACCATGACTTTAGTTATTAAGCTGGATCGACGGGTGAGAGAAAGACAGAGGGAACGATCAAGTACTCCTCAAGCTGTCGTCCTGCCTGATTTCCTCCTCTGAGTCCACCTCCTGCCAAGGTCCCGGAGTCCATGCAGTTAGGAGGTATCCTGAAAAACCAAAGACGTTTAAAGGGAGCCTTCTTCTACTGCGGTGAGGTGAACCACTGGCTCCAGCAGTGTCCAAAACTTCCGCCCTCTAGGAGATCTCCGGTGGGAAGTAAGGTAACCCCAGCAGTGGTAAGGAGAAAGATTTTAGTACCCATCTCCATTGCATATGATCAATTCAGGGGTTCTGGAAAGGCTTTTGTTGACTCTGGTTCTGCTGCTAATTTTATTAATTTTGATTTTGTACAGTCCGTGGGTTTACCGATGGTCCCTTTAAGGGAGGGTATTCAAATTATCGCCCTCGACTCCACTCCCCTAAATAATGGGAGGATCGAGTTCTGTACTCCTAGTGTGACCCTGACGGTTGGGATTTCGCATTCCGAAAAATGTGTTTTTTGGGTTTTAAAAAATTTACCTGCTGACCTAGTTCTTGGTTTACCTTGGTTGCAGGACCACAATCCTGTAATCAATTGGTCAACAGGTGAATTAGAAAAATGGGGGCTGAATTGTGACAAGTGTTGCAAATCTGTATTGCAGTTGGGAGGTACTACTGAGTCTCTTTTCTTACCTGAGTACATCAATGATTTTTCGGACGTTTTCTCCATGTCCGAGACTGAGTTCCTCCCTCCTCACCGGCAATATGATTGTGCCATCGATATTATTGAGGGGTCCAGATATCCCAAGGGCCGTATCTA
>ONZH01027792.1:0-25433 GCA_900303285.1 Rhinella marina
AGTTTTGCAGGCACGCAGAACGCACAATACAGGTGCCAAATAAAAGGCCTTTTTTTTTATATTTTTCTAGGTACACAGCCGTGTACTACCAGGTCAGACGGTGTGTATTAACACCACGTATATACAAGAGTTTTTGCAGGCACGCAGAACGCACAATACAGGTGCCAAATAAAAGGCCTTTTTTTTTTAATATTTCTAGGTACACAGCCGTGTACTACCAGGTCAGACGGTGTGTATTAACACCACGTATATACAAGAGTTTTGCAGGCACGCAGAACGCACAATACAGGTGCCAAATAAAAGGCCTTTTTTTAAAAATATTTCTAGGTACACAGCCGTGTAGGTTACAGGTTAAGGCTTTTTTTTTAAATATTTCTAGGTACACAGCCGTGTACTACACAGGTCAGACGGTGTGTATTAACACCACGTATATAAAAGAGTTTTGCAGGCACGCAGAACGCACAATACAGGTGCCAAATAAAAGGCCTTTTTTTTAAAATATTTCTAGGTACACAGCCGTGTACTACCAGGTCAGACGGTGTGTATTAACACCACGTATATACAAGAGTTTTGCAGGCACGCAGAACGCACAATACAGGTGCCAAATAAAAGGCCTTTTTTTTAAATATTTCTAGGTACACAGCCGTGTACTACAAGGTCAGACGGTGTGTATTAACACCACGTATATACAAGAGTTTTGCAGGCACGCAGAACGCACAATACAGGTGCCAAATAAAAGGCCTTTTTTTTAAATATTTCTAGGTACATAGCCGTGTACTACCAGGTCAGACGGTGTGTATTAACACCACGTATATACAAGAGTTTTGCAGGCACGCAGAACGCACAATACAGGTGCCAAATAAAAGGCCTTTTTTTTTAATATTTCTAGGTACACAGCCGTGTACTACCAGGTCAGACGGTGTGTATTAACACCACGTATATACAAGAGTTTTGCAGGCACGCAGAACGCACAATACAGGTGCAAATAAAAGGCTTTTTTTTTTTAAATATTTCTAGGTACACAGCCGTGTACTACCAGGTCAGACGGTGTGTATTAACACCACGTATATACAAGAGTTTTGCAGGCACGCAGAACGCACAATACAGGTGCCAAATAAAAGGCCTTTTTTTAAAATATTTCTAGGTACACAGCCGTGAAGGTACATAGTCTAGGCAGGTGCCAAATAAAAGGCTTTTTTTTAAATATTTTTAGGTACACAGCCGTGTAGTACCAGGTCAGACGGTGTGTATTAACACCACGTATATACAAGAGTTTTGTAGGCACGCAGAACGCACAATACAGGTGCCAAATAAAAGGCCTTTTTTTTAAAATATTTCTAGGTACACAGCCGTGTACTACCAGGTCAGACGGTGTGTATTAACACCACGTATATACAAGAGTTTTGCAGGCACGCAGAACGCACAATACAGGTGCCAAATAAAAGGCCTTTTTTTAAATATTTCTAGGTACACAGCCGTGTACTACAAGGTCAGACGGTGTGTATTAACACCACGTATATACAAGAGTTTTGTAGGCACGCAGAACGCACAATATAGGTGCCAAATAAAAGGCCTTTTTTTTAATATTTCTAGGTACACAGCCGTGTACTACCAGGTCAGACGGTGTGTATTAACACCACGTATATACAAGAGTTTTGTAGGCACGCAGAACGCACAATACAGGTGCCAAATAAAAGGCCTTTTTTTTTTTTATATTTCTAGGTACACAGCCGTGTACTACCAGGTCAGACGGTGTGTATTAACACCACGTATATACAAGAGTTTTGCAGGCACGCAGAACGCATAATACAGGTGCCAAATAAAAGGCTTTTTTTTTTTATATTTCTAGGTACACAGCCGTGTACTACCAGGTCAGACGGTGTGTATTAACACCACGTATATACAAGAGTTTTGCAGGCACGCAGAACGCACAATACAGGTGCCAAATAAAGGGCCTTTTTTTAAAATATTTCTAGGTACACAGCCGTGAAGGTACATAGTCTAGGCAGGTGTGCCAATAAAGGCTTTTTTTTTAAAATATTTCTAGGTACACAGCCGTGTAGTACCAGGTCAGACGGTGTGTATTAACACCACGTATATACAAGAGTTTTGTAGGCACGCAGAACGCACAATACAGGTGCCAAATAACAGGCCTTTTTTTTAAATATTTCTAGGTACACAGCCGTGTACTACCAGGTCAGACGGTGTGTATTAACACCACGTATATACAAGAGTTTTGCAGGCACGCAGAACGCACAATACAGGTGCCAAATAAAAGGCCTTTTTTTAAATATTTCTAGGTACACAGCCGTGTACTACAAGGTCAGACGGTGTGTATTAACACCACGTATATACAAGAGTTTTGCAGGCACGCAAAACGCACAATATAGGTGCCAAATAAAAGGCCTTTTTTTAAATATTTCTAGGTACATAGCCGTGTACTACCAAGGTCAGACGGTGTGTATTAACACCACATATATACAAGAGTTTTGCAGGCACGCAGAACGCACAATACAGGTGCCAAATAAAAGGCCTTTTTTTTTTTTAATATTTCTAGGTACACAGCCGTGTACTACCAGGTCAGACGGTGTGTATTAACACCACGTATATACAAGAGTTTTGCAGGCACGCAGAACGCACAATACAGGTGCCAAATAAAAGGCCTTTTTTTTTTTAAATATTTCTAGGTACACAGCCGTGTACTACCAGGTCAGACGGTGTGTATTAACACCACGTATATACAAGAGTTTTGCAGGCACGCAGAACGCACAATACAGGTGCCAAATAAAAGGCCTTTTTTTAAAATATTTCTAGGTACACAGCCGTGAAGGTACATAGTCTAGGCAGGTGCCAAATAAAAGGCTTTTTTTTAAATATTTTTAGGTACACAGCCGTGTAGTACCAGGTCAGACGGTGTGTATTAACACCACGTATATACAAGAGTTTTGTAGGCACGCAGAACGCACAATACAGGTGCCAAATAAAAGGCCTTTTTTTAAAATATTTCTAGGTACACAGCCGTGTACTACCAGGTCAGACGGTGTGTATTAACACCACGTATATACAAGAGTTTTGCAGGCACGCAGAACGCACAATACAGGTGCCAAATAAAAGGCCTTTTTTTAAATATTTCTAGGTACACAGCCGTGTACTACAAGGTCAGACGGTGTGTATTAACACCACGTATATACAAGAGTTTTGTAGGCACGCAGAACGCACAATATAGGTGCCAAATAAAAGGCCTTTTTTTTAATATTTCTAGGTACACAGCCGTGTACTACCAGGTCAGACGGTGTGTATTAACACCACGTATATACAAGAGTTTTGTAGGCACGCAGAACGCACAATACAGGTGCCAAATAAAAGGCCTTTTTTTTTTTTATATTTCTAGGTACACAGCCGTGTACTACCAGGTCAGACGGTGTGTATTAACACCACGTATATACAAGAGTTTTGCAGGCACGCAGAACGCATAATACAGGTGCCAAATAAAAGGCTTTTTTTTTTTATATTTCTAGGTACACAGCCGTGTACTACCAGGTCAGACGGTGTGTATTAACACCACGTATATACAAGAGTTTTGCAGGCACGCAGAACGCACAATACAGGTGCCAAATAAAGGGCCTTTTTTTAAAATATTTCTAGGTACACAGCCGTGAAGGTACATAGTCTAGGCAGGTGCCAAATAAAAGGCTTTTTTTTTAAAATATTTCTAGGTACACAGCCGTGTAGTACCAGGTCAGACGGTGTGTATTAACACCACGTATATACAAGAGTTTTGTAGGCACGCAGAACGCACAATACAGGTGCCAAATAACAGGCCTTTTTTTTAAATATTTCTAGGTACACAGCCGTGTACTACCAGGTCAGACGGTGTGTATTAACACCACGTATATACAAGAGTTTTGCAGGCACGCAGAACGCACAATACAGGTGCCAAATAAAAGGCCTTTTTTAAATATTTCTAGGTACACAGCCGTGTACTACAAGGTCAGACGGTGTGTATTAACACCACGTATATACAAGAGTTTTGCAGGCACGCAAAACGCACAATATAGGTGCCAAATAAAAGGCCTTTTTTTTAAATATTTCTAGGTACATAGCCGTGTACTACAAGGTCAGACGGTGTGTATTAACACCACATATATACAAGAGTTTTGCAGGCACGCAGAACGCACAATACAGGTGCCAAATAAAAGGCCTTTTTTTTTTTTAATATTTCTAGGTACACAGCCGTGTACTACCAGGTCAGACGGTGTGTATTAACACCACGTATATACAAGAGTTTTGCAGGCACGCAGAACGCACAATACAGGTGCCAAATAAAAGGCCTTTTTTTTTTAAATATTTCTAGGTACACAGCCGTGTACTACCAGGTCAGACGGTGTGTATTAACACCACGTATATACAAGAGTTTTGCAGGCACGCAGAACGCACAATACAGGTGCCAAATAAAAGGCCTTTTTTTAAAATATTTCTAGGTACACAGCCGTGAAGGTACATAGTCTAGGCAGGTGCCAAATAAAAGGCTTTTTTTTAAATATTTTTAGGTACACAGCCGTGTAGTACCAGGTCAGACGGTGTGTATTAACACCACGTATATACAAGAGTTTTGTAGGCACGCAGAACGCACAATACAGGTGCCAAATAAAAGGCCTTTTTTTAAAATATTTCTAGGTACACAGCCGTGTACTACCAGGTCAGACGGTGTGTATTAACACCACGTATATACAAGAGTTTTGCAGGCACGCAGAACGCACAATACAGGTGCCAAATAAAAGGCCTTTTTTTAAATATTTCTAGGTACACAGCCGTGTACTACAAGGTCAGACGGTGTGTATTAACACCACGTATATACAAGAGTTTTGTAGGCACGCAGAACGCACAATATAGGTGCCAAATAAAAGGCCTTTTTTTTAATATTTCTAGGTACACAGCCGTGTACTACCAGGTCAGACGGTGTGTATTAACACCACGTATATACAAGAGTTTTGTAGGCACGCAGAACGCACAATACAGGTGCCAAATAAAAGGCCTTTTTTTAAATATTTCTAGGTACACAGCCATGTACTACAAGGTCAGACGGTGTGTATTAACACCACGTATATACAAGAGTTTTGCAGGCACTCAAAACGCACAATACAGGTGCCAAATAAAAGGCCTTTTTTTTATATTTCTAGGTACACAGCCGTGTACTACCAGGTCAGACGGTGTGTATTAACACCACGTATATACAAGAGTTTTGCAGGCACGCAGAACGCACAATACAGGTGCCAAATAAAAGGCCTTTTTTTTAAATATTTTTAGGTACACAGCCGTGTAGTACAAGGTCAGACGGTGTGTATTAACACCACGTATATACAAGAGTTTTGCAGGCACGCAGAACGCACAATACAGGTGCCAAATAAAAGGCCTTTTTTAAAATATTTCTAGGTATACAGCCGTGTACTACAAGGTCAGACGGTGTGTATTAACACCACATATATACAAGAGTTTTGCAGGCACGCAGAACGCACAATACAGGTGCCAAATAAAAGGCCTTTTTTTAAAATATTTCTAGGTACACAGTCGTGTACTACAAGGTCAGACGGTGTGTATTAACACCACATATATACAAGAGTTTTGCAGGCACGCAGAACGCACAATACAGGTGCCAAATAAAAGGCCTTTTTTTTAAATATTTCTAGGTACACAGCCGTGTACTACAAGGTCAGACGGTGTGTATTAACACCACGTATATACAAGAGTTTTGCAGGCACGCAGAACGCACAATACAGGTGCCAAATAAAAGGCCTTTTTTTTAATATTTCTAGGTACACAGCCGTGTACTAACAGGTCAGACGGTGGGTATTAACAGCACGTATATAAAAGAGTTTTGCAGGCATGCAGAACGCACAGTACAAGTGCCAAATAAAAGGACTTTTTTTAAAATATGTCTGATTACACAGCCGTGTACTAACAGGTCAGACGGTGGGTATTAACAGCACGTATATAAAAGAGTTTTGCAGGCACGCAGAACGCACAGTACAGGTGCCAAATAAAAGGACTTTTTTTTAAATATGTCTGATTACACAGCCGTGTACTAAGAGTTCAGACGGTGGGTATTAACAGCACGTATATAAAAGAGTTTTGCAGGCACGCAGAACGCACAATACAGGTGCCAAATAAAAGGCCTTTTTTTTAAATATGTCTGATTACACAGCCGTGTACTAACAGGTCAGACGGTGGGTATTAACAGCACGTATATGAAAGAGTTTTGCAGGCACGCAGAACGCACAATACAGGTGCCAAATAACAGGACTTTTTTTTAAATATGTCTGAGTACACAGCCGTGTACTAACAGGTCAGACGGTGGGTATTTACACCTGGTATGCAAAAAGGGTATTGCAGGCACACAGAACCCAGAACACTAGAGCCAAAGAAACTGTATTTAAAAAAAAAAATGTACACAGCCGTATACTGCCAGAAGATCAGATGCATATACACACTAGGTATATAACAGGGTTTTGCAGCCAAAAAGAACGCAGAACAGTAGTGCCAAATATAGTTTGGTATGTAGCAGAGCACCTAATACACCACTAATGCCTCTCTCTGTCTCTACTCCAGCAGCTATCCCTGAATACAGCAGCCGTTCTCTGCAGAGTGTATATAGTAGTAAAGCTATCACTGTACTGCACTATAGTAGCCCTGATAAGGGCTTTTAATCACGCTCCTGCCTGTCCAACAGCTAAAACCTATCTCTCCCTTCTCCAGCCTCTGTCCCTGACTAAGTTCACGCAGCATATGCGAACGAGCAGGAAGACCTGAGTTTTTAATATTCGACGTCACGTGGTTTTTCCAGCCAATCCATGTAGACGCCGTTTTCGCGCTGCCAGCGTGCTCCGCGGGCCTGTCATACCCCCCCTGCATGGTGATTGGTGGAAAAAGAGCGCCAGGGAAGGTGGGAGGGGAAACGAATTCTAAGTGCGCCATCGCCGTTATACTCGATCGAAATCGAGTATGCCGAATAGCGTAGTATTCAATCGAATACCGGCTCGATCGAACACTACTCGCTCATCTCTAATAATAAATCAGGTCACCTTCTTTTACTAATCCATGGTCCAATTCTTTTGCTGGTGGATAGGGTTCAGCATAGGAACTCTTCTTTTTCAATAGTTTTTTATTTGGTTTTTCAGGACATAGACAATGACATATTGGTAACCCAGTATCGTTGTCTAGATACATAACATGTGATAAGCATAGTTACACTTTGTAGATATCAGTTCCAAGATAAAGGAATATTAAACCTATTCCAACATATATATAACAAGAGTACAACCAAGAGTACAGCAAGCTAGTGTTTCTCTTAGTGGTCTACCACCACAAATTCCGACGCGTGTCTCTCTATAACATACCTCAGGTATGGGCATGCCCTATCCTAGGGTGTGCATTCATATGCCTTCTAAAGTATTTAGATTTTTCCCATTCTGCCCACGCCTCAGTGACTTTTCCATTCTGATGAGTAATAAAAGCTAAAGTTTTCTCATACGTGTATGAAGTATTAACTCTTTGCAACACCTCAGCTATTGCAGCAATTTCTATCGTCTTCCAGTGTAACGTTATCGTCATCCTAGCTGCTAAGAATAAGTGGGCAATAATCCCTCTACTCTTCCTAGGTATTTCCTCCAATCCTATGTACAGCAATGCCATTGCAGGCAAAGGGGTGAGTGATTTTCCCGAGAGCTCCGAGGCCACCCCAAAGACATTCCTCCACAGCTCCCCCAACTTGGGACAAGCCCACAATATATGCATTAGAGAACCTCTACCTCCACAATTCCTCCAACAACAATGAGGGAACATGCTGCTTAATCTATCAGGGGTATAATACCATCACAGTACCGTTTTCATAAAGGATTCATAATGATTAGTGCTGTGTAATAAGTTGGCTGAAAACTTTAGGGCTGTAGCCCATTGGATATTGGAGAAGGACTGTTTCAACTCCATTTCCCATGACATGAAGGGCAAGGTTTTCAGAAATTTATCTTTGTCACCTAGCATGATATATATGGGTCTTATAGGAAGCCTCAGAGTCCCAGGTATTGACCAGAGTTCCAACAAAGCACGATTGATCCGGACCTGAGTAGACAGTTCCGATTGGATAAGGTGGCATAATCTTAAATATTTATAAAAATCTTTATTAGTTATATTATATGTAGTACTTAGGTATTGAAAGGGATGCATTTTGCCATTTGGACAAACTTGAGACAAATGAGATACCCCATTGGAGGTCCAAGCTGACAAGTCCAAATCCGGGGAGAGTAGATGTGCTGCTTCAAGAGGTAAGAACTCTACCGGAGAGATGGACACTTGATTGGTTTGAGCATGGAAACTCTTCCAGTTACTCAATGCTGCATTTATCAGATATGAATATGTATTTTTCCCAAACGAGGGAAGAAGATTGCATAATAACAATGTCTTCAAGGTAGCCCGAGGAACACAAGAGGATTCCATATGGACCCAGTGTTTACTCCTATCCCCCTTCCACCATTCATATAGCTGCTGAATTTGTGTAGCAAGGAAATAATCATATACATTCAGTAAACCTACCCCACCAAACACTCTTTTTCTATATAATAAGGAGGCTGCCACTCTTGGTTTCTTACCTCCCCATATAGTTAACCATTTTGGACACTGTATTGAAGAAAGACCTAGGTACAGCTATAGGAAGGATTCTAAAGATGTACATGAGTTTAGGCAATAACATCATTTGGAACGCTGCGATTCTACCAAGCCAAGATATTTCTTTAAATTGTAGGTGTCAGGATTCAGGGGGCGCTGCGGCCCTCCAGCGGATGTTGGGCAGGTGCGGGCGTTCCCGTGTCCTGACGCTATGCGGCGCTCATCCCGAGTGCAAGCCAGAAAATCCTCTTGTAACACTTAGGTTCCTATAGGGTTAAAGGTTTGGCTAGTTTTGCTAGTTTTACTGGCAGGCGTCCCTGCCAGTAATTTTTGGTCCATTCAAGGGTGTGACTCTAGCCACTATTTAGTTTCACACTCACCATTCATCTGTGCCTGCTATAGAGCCTTGTGCCTAAGCTAGCTACTCTGCGTTTATCCGGTATTCCAGTGACTCTATACCTTTTTCCCTGGTTTCTGTTACTGTTACCTACCTTTTGTGTTATCCTCTGTTTATTCCTTGCTTGGTTCCGTTACCTTTTACCCCTTCAGTTCCTGACCTGTTTAGGGTTGTTCCTGCTTGTGTTTTGTTTTGGTTGTTTGTCTCGTGTTCCACTTTCTTCAGTGTAATTGCAGTCTTCGGTTGGGGCCAGCCTGTTAAGGAGCCGGGTTCCCCCAAAAGGCAGGGACAGTGGTTTGGGAGGAGTGTCAGGGCCTCACTTTGTCTGTGTCATTTGTGTTCCCCTGACCCACTCCTCACAGTAGGGAAGAAAGATCATTCTTCACCACATCGTACAGGGGTATATAATTAGCTGCATATAGGCGGGTAGGGGAATTTGTAAGCTTCATACCAAGATAATCAATCTGGGAAGATTGCCAATCTAGGTTATATGTGCTTCTAAGAACTTGTTCCTCCGATCTAGGAACATTCAATGGCAAGATCTGAGATTTTGACTCATTCAGCTTATAACAGGATAGATCCCCAAATGACTTTATCAGTGCCAATGCTGTGGGTAGTGATTTCATGGGATCTATAAGGGTTAGTATAATGTCATCTGCGTACATTGATAAGTAGTGGGGGCGATCCCCTATGGTAACGCCAGTGATATCAGGGTGTATTCTAA
Organism: Rhinella marina; assembly: GCA_900303285.1. Classification (NCBI taxonomy): domain Eukaryota; kingdom Metazoa; phylum Chordata; class Amphibia; order Anura; family Bufonidae; genus Rhinella; species Rhinella marina. The sequence continues at coordinate 9,780 of ONZH01027792.1, forward strand.
TTGCTTGAGCTAGCGGTTCCAGTGACAAGATGAAAATGATGGGGGACAAGGGGCACCCTTGGCGGGTCCCATTAGTTGTTGTCAGGGGATCAGACAAAGCGGAGTTTGCTAACACACGTGCCGATGGAGTAGAATATAAAGCCATGATAGTCTTCAGACTAGATATATCAAATCCCATATGGCATAACAAAGAGAAAGCAAACGACCAGTTAACCCAGTCGAATGCCATTTCCGCGTCTAAAGTTACCATTACAGCCGGTGCTCCGATCTTGTTCAGTTTATCTAAGATATTTACCACCCTCCTGGTATTTTCATATATCTGCCTTCCCTTGACAAAACCAGTTTGGTCTGGCGAGATATGGTGTGGTATAATATCTGCTAAACGATTGGCTAAAATTTTAGCATATATTTTGATGTCTAAATTCAATAGAGAGATTGTTCGACAGTTCTGAGGGGTATCTGTAGATTTACTAGGCTTTGGCAGAGTAACTATAGTGGCTTCTAATATTTCTCGGGGAAAACTGCCCTCTGTGGCTACTTGTTGTAGAGTTTTAGTTAAATGAGGGACTAGTATATCTTTATATGTCTTGTAATATGTGTTGGTAAGGCCATCTAGGCCTGGTGCTCTGTGGCGTGGCATTGAACGAATAATGAGTGATACTTCATTCTCAGTAAACGGTGTGTCCTAGATACTGTAGGTAAATTAAGACCATTCAGATAGTCATCTATAGCTCTTTGTTGCGGCAGGATATAATCTGCGCCCTTTTCCAAGTTATGTAAAGAAGCATAGTATGATTTAAAAACATTGGCAATACCCTCTGGGTCATATATTGGGGTTCCAGTGGAATGATGCTTGAGGAAGGGAATTTTTGATTTTATCGTTCTTTGTTTTAATTTGAACGTTAGCAATTTTCCCTCCTTATTACCCTGCGAATAGTACTGCGCTTTAACCTTACGGAGGTTGTGTTCATATTTGTACAGGAGGAGCTCCCTTAGTTGGAGTCGTAACAACCTCAATTGATCTACTCGCGAAGGGGAGAGATTCCTCTTGTTTTGGAATTCTAGAATATTGATTTAAGATATGAGTTCTGAGAATTTCTTTTCCCTTTCCCTCTTAGCCCTACTCCCTATCTTCATCATAATTCCTCTCATATACGCTTTATGCTCGTTCCACAACGTTGTACAATTAGAGACCGAACCTGTATTTATGTGGAAATATTCCTCCAATGCAGACTCGATCTTTTTCTTATGTTGCGTATGTTCTAATAGAAAGGAATTTAATCTCCAAGAGGTATATTTTTTGGTATGCACTAGTTCTTTTAGAGTTAAAGAAATTGCAGCGTGGTCCGACCATGTAATATTCTCTATAGAGGAGGATATTGCAGACTGAATGAGTGATCTACTGATTAGTAACACATCAATCCTAAAATATGAGTTATGCGTTGTAGAGAAAAAGGTGAAATCCTTCTCAGAGTCATGATGCATTCTCCATACATCGTAAATATCATGAGATACCATGAATGACCTCAACCAATGAGGTCTAGAGTTAGAGGAGGTGGAATCCAGGTGAGGATCTATGATGGCATTAAAATCTCCAAACCACACCACATGACCCTGCTTCACTTTGTCAACTATTTTCGCCAATTTGTTGAAGAAAGTTTGCTGATGCTTGTTTGGGGCATACACAGCTACCAGAGTGTAAATTACATTGTTCAGCACTCCCACCATAACTATGAATCTGCCATGTGCATCGATCACCTTATCTAAAGGTTGGAAAGCGACAGTGTTTTTAATGCCAAGTATTACTCCCCTTTGTTTTTTATGGTAGTGAGATTGGTATATAACCAGAAAAGCTAGATTTTGAATTCTATGTGCATCTGCTGCCTTAATATGCGATTCTTAGGCGCTAAATATATCGCAGTGCAGATTCTGAACCTCTCTCCACATAAATGCCCTTTTATGGGGACTATTCAAGCCTTTGACATTAAGAGAGGCCAACTTCAATACCATGGTGTAAAGAATATGTAGCTTTGAATGACTACCCTCATATTGATCTTATTTCCCCTGGTTACATATGATAGAGTCATGTAAACGTCAAGGGGTAGGAATGCACACCATCCCACGTTAGTGGTATACCACAACATTTCCATTATACAGTTGTTGTACTCAAATAAACATACTATTAAAAGAACAAATAGTAAAACAAATAACTCAATAAAGTAAAAGATAACCTCATTTGGTTTCATCAGCAATGTCGCAGCTGATGATACTGTCAGGGGGGAAGTCAGGTAACTCACGGTTGAACACCGGGTATATGGCTTAGCTCCACATTAGACCCATACAGCAGGTCGGTGTTCAGGTCTTTGACTTTTTCTTATATGACACCACTCTCCACTCCTGACGCAAATGGAGTGGAACCTGAGCTTGAGGATGCAGGGATGCAGATATTCCGCTATTGCAATGTTCCATTGCTGTAGAAGGCATTTTCCCTCCTCCAAAGAAGATATGGAATGTAAAGTTCCGTCATGTTGAATGAGGATCTTGGTGGGGAATCCCCATCTATATGGCAAAGCTTGATCGCGTAGTGCTGCTGTAATAGGGGCCAGGGATCTTCTTTGTTGTAGCGTGGCGGCTTATACGTCTGCAAATAATTTGATGTCATCGTACGGCGCCGGTAGGCCTTGTCTGTTCCTGCTGACTTGGAGAAGGGCTTCCTTAATGTGGAAGAAGTGAACCCTCACCAGGACATCTCTTGGAGCAGTGGGAGGCAAAGGCTTAGGTCTAGCTACTCTATAAATTCTGTCTAGGAGCATATCTCTTTCTATGATAGAGGGTAATAATGCCTGCATTAACCCTTGAAAGTATGACCGAAGCTCTTGGGTCTGCACATCTTCAGAGATACCTCTTATTTTTATGTTATTTCTTCGAGACCTATCTTCAAGGTCTATAATTTTCAGTTTTATCCCTTCCACTTCATCTGTAAAATCATTGTGGGCATCTATCAGTTGATTATGCGAGGTAGCGAACTCACCGAGTTTTGTCTCAGCATGCGTAACTCTGCTTTCTAATTCGGTGAAAGCTAGTTGTAATGGGGATATAAGTGTGGCCATATTGTCGTGCATCGACTTGCCCAGCGCCATCAACATGTCTTTTAAGAGGGAACCCGAGGCTGGCGTATCTGAAGTCTGGAAGTCCTGAAGGGCGTCCCCTAAGTATTCTGGAGCAGAGTTGGTTATTGCCGAATGCAGGGACTCAGCGGGTGAGGAAGAAGCGTGCGGCGGTGTCACGTGGACCACGTTTCACGGGCTTCCTCCATGATGTCTGGGAGGTAAAACGGGGGAAGATGTACCTCTGCCGCTTGTTGCACTTCCCGCTGGTGAGGCAGACCAAGTGCCAACATCTATACGATCTCCTGGGCCTTAGGTGCTTGGTGGGCCAGAGGTAGGTTGGTCTGGTGCAGGGGGTGAGTCGCCTCCATGACTACCACGGCTCTTCTCAGGGAAAAAGTTCAATTTACCCTGCGCCTTCATCGATCTCTTACCCCTGGTCATCATCGATGTTAGGGACATCAGGAGGAGAATGTGGAACCTTGGTGGGTTGTTGTATAATGCCGTTTTGCTAGAATTGTTGCTGCTGTGAATGCGGAGCTCCGAGCTCAAGCTGCCATTCCGCTCGGTGGCAAGCCACGCCCCCCCATAGGAACTCTTCTGTCTGCAGCTATGCAGCTCCATATGCAGCAATGCTCTTCCTATCATACCCAGCATCAAATTTTCCTCTAATTTATGCTACAATAGCTATTATGTGGGATTGGATCAGACAAGCTAGTCTTTACTTCCCACATATATCAAAAAGCCTTGAGTACCTATGGTTCTGTGACCAGTGAGCCAGCAGCCAACCACATCGGGACTATTCCAAGAGGTGGCGGCCTGGTGGTGCCCCTGCACCAAAGGCCAGATCCCTATATAGGGGTTAAAAGGTGAAAACCAGGGGACTGCCAGATTAATGTATTCAGAACTAGCCCATTGATTGGCGCAGTGCATCTACAATGACTGCCCGTATAGGAAGTGCACTCTCTGCCCTTTAGAACCATAAGAGGAGAGGGTGAAACAATGTGCATGATATAGAATCCCACAATAACCAGTAGGATGTGAATGTGCACCCCTTTTATTCTCTATTGTATTAAGAAGCAGGGGATTTAACATAGATGGTGGCAAGGAAGTAATAGGGCAGATATACTTGAAAATGTTTACACAACTAGAAAGAAAAACCCTGTTCCGCTCGACCAACATAAAATACAACCAAATTATTTTTTGATCCACTTTAATGGGAGCTTAGTAATTGCTGTTTTGTTCCTTGGCATAGTTTAGTATTCTGTTTTTTTTTTTTTTAATCTGCACGGATACAGCCATATTTTCCTTCTCATTACTATAATATACCTTTCCACTTAATCAATGTATCCATTCTTATTGCCAAATTACACTTTACAAAATTGATGCCTAGCTCCAGACGCATGCCTGGTTCTCTCAGCCAGTTAAATGGCCATTTAAAATATAAGTGACCTTTCTGTGGATGAAAGGAATACTAAGTACACTAAATGAGTTGTGCTTTCTATATTGTCATGACAGATGCTTGATTTTGTTGGCCTTTACAAGAATGCACAAACAATTACATCTGCAATTGGTTATTCCAGACAGAATGTGAGGTTGCCTTATAGATCAACCAGCTTCTTCTCAGCATGATAAATCTTGTCATTTTTCTTGCTATCCCAGCATAACATCATTCATATTTTAGAAGACATGAGCTAGGAGATTTTGTTCTTCAAAAAGGTCATTTTTCCCTGATTGATGACTCTCAGGAACAAAAAAATGCTTTGGGGAAGTTTTAGACATTTACATGTATATATAGGTTGCAGGTGAAAAGGAAGAAAGATACAATATTTTTCATCTGTGTTAACATTTCAATTATTAGAAGTGACAAAACAGCTACTGTACCGTTAACCTATTCCTGCCCATACTGGTCACATTTCTGTCTCATTCATACATTACTTTCATCATGGAACGCAGTATAATTTCATTACTTTGTTAAACACAAATTTATTGTACTATAAAATGCTTGCTATAAGCCTTTTCTCATAGGATTATTTTGCTTTAGATTGATGAAGTCATTTCGAATTGCAATATAAAGGCAATCTACTCTCATTGCAGGGGATTTACATTTTAACAAAAAGAGATAAAAAAGAAAAAAATGCATTATAATTTATTGCAACTTCTTGATGGAAGGACTCTGCTGACTTTAAAAGTTTGCAAAATTTGCAAAAAAAAATTTGAAGGTATTTATGAGTAGGTAAAGTGAAATGGGATTAGACTATAAGGGAGGGAGGGTGTACATTTAAAACAGCTCCTTCACAAAATATTTTTTTATTTGTGTAGGAAATATCAAATGCCAGAGAATAACCATCATCAAAAGTGTCATTCATATGGCTATTTTCTTAGAAAAGGTGTCACAACAGAGTTTTAGTGATACTTTAATTGGAGCCCCTTTAAAGAGAACCTGTCACTGTGAAAATTCTATGGGGAAAGTGGGGAAAAAGTATTTAGTCAACCACCAATTGTGCAAGTTCTCCCACTTAAAAAGATGAGAGAGGCCTTTAATTGACATCATAGGTAGATCTCAACTATGAGAGACAAAATGAGAAAACAAATCCAGAAAATCACATTGTCTGATTTTTAAAGAATTTATTTGCAAATTATGGTGGAAAATAAGTATTTTGTCAATAACAAAAGTGCATCTCAATACTTTGCTATATATCCTTTGTTGGCAATGACAGAGGTCAAACGTTTTCTGTAAGTCTTCACAAGGTTGGCACACACTGTTGCTGGTATGTTGGCCCATTCCTCCATGCAGATCTCCTCTAGAGCAGTGATGTTTTGGGGCTGTTGCTGGACAACACAGACTTTCAACTCCCTCCAAAGGTTTTCTATGGGGTTGAGATCTGGAGACTGGTTAGGCCACTCCAGGACCTTGAAATGCTTCTTACGAAGCCACTCCTTTGTTGCCCTGGCGGTGTGCTTGGGATCATTGTCATGCTGAAAGACCCAGCCATGTTTCATCTTCAATGCCATTGCTGATGGAAGGAGGTTTGCACTCAAAATCTCACAATACATGGTCCCATTCATTCTTTCATGTACACGGATCAGTTGTCCTGGTCCCTTTGCAGAGAAACAGACCCAAAGCATGATGTTGCCACCCCCATGCTTCACAGTAGGTATGGTGTTCTTTGGATGCAACTCAGCATTCAATCTCTTCCAAACATGACGAGTTGTGTTTCTACAAAACAGTTCTACTTTGGTTTCATCTGACCCAATACTCTTTTGGAACATCCAAATGCTCTCTAGCCAACTTCAGACAGGCCCGGATATAGTGTGTTATTGACGGTAGCTTTTGCTACGTTTGTCCCAGCTTTCTGCAGGTCATTCACTATAGGTCCCCCGTGTGGTTCTGGGATTTTTGCTCACAGTTCTTATGATCATTTTGACCACACGGAGTGAGATCTTGCATGGAGCCCCTGATCGAGGGAGATTATCAGTGGTCTTGTATGTCTTCCATTTTCTAATTATTGCTCCCACAGTTGATTTCTTCACACCAAGCTGCTTGCCTATTGCAGATGCAGTCTTCACAGCCTGGTGCAGGTCTACAATTTTTTTTCTGGTGTCCTTCAACAGCTCTTTGGTCTTCACCATAGTGGAGTTTGGAGTGTGACTGTTTGAGGTTGTGGACAGGTGTCTTTTATACTGATAACAAGTTCAAACAGGTGCCATTACGACAGATAATGAGTGGAGGACAGAGGAGCCTCTTAAAGAAGAAGTTACAGGTCTGTGAGAGACAGAAATCTTGCTTGTTTGTAGGTGACCAAATACTTATTTTCCACCATAATTTGCAAATACATTCTTTAAAAATCAGACAATGTGATTTTCTGGATTTGTTTTCTCATTTTGTCTCTCATAGTTGAGGTCTACCTATGATGTCAATTACAGGCATCTCTCATCTTTTTAAGTGGGAGAACTTGCACAATTGGTGGCTGACTAAATACTTTTTTTCCCCACTGTAGTTTTGTGGGAAATGTGTAGCTTATTGGTTGAAATCCCTCCTCTCTTTACGTTTAGGAGTACAGATGAGAGAATCAATCATTTTTGGTGATTCGATTTGGGTGAATTCGAAGGGAAAAAATGGAGAAAAAGAGAGAATAAAATTGATAGAAAAAAAGCTAAGAGCATTTTGGAGCATTTTTTTTTTTTGGTTGGAATTGATTCCGAGCCGAAATCAAATTAATTGACCAATTCAGTCTGATCGAACCGCTCGTAGAATTTTGAACTATCTGTTCATCTCTACTTAGGGGTTCAAGAGGCAGAGTGATTGTCAGCCTTTCGTGTATAAGCATGGATACAAAGATACCTGCCATTCACAGGGCTGGTCAGTCCACTGATCTAGAACCAGGGGCGGATTGGCCATAGACCCTACAGGGAAATTTCCTGGTGGGGTGATGCCCCAGGGGGCAACCCAAGTCCTCCTCTCTGTCACTGACCGGGTACGTAATTAGCTCAGTAATTAACATTGTAAGAATCATGTACCCAGCCAGCAACCACACATGAATTCAACTGTTGTGGCCCACGCCTCACCTCCTGAGCCCCCTTGCTCCACAATTTATCATCAAAATACAAGTGAATGCCTCCTAATTAGATAGGAGGGGTTGTCAATACAGACCTAAACATATATTTCCCAATTACCTTCTCCCTACGTCTATGGATCATTTTAAAGACATACTGTTGAGAAATTAAAAGAATGACAAGACTGAATGCAGTTCTCATCTGTCATTCCCACCACAGTTCACATAACCTGTCAGAGTCTGCCTACACAATAGAAAATGAGAAGTCATTCATTCACAGCATTGAACAATCAATATGAGCTTTAGGTTTCCTTTCATTTTAAACTAACTTTTCTTGTTACAAAACTAAATATTTTGGGACTTTGTTATTCTGATGATACGGAAGTGTGGATTTATTTGTGGAAGATTCATGTGTTTTATACACTGCGACCAACTAAAGAAGAGCTATGGACATAAAATAATCTTACATTAGTGGTTACTTTCAGTAAGGAAGTTTGCACTACATTTCAGTCTGCAAATTTAATTCAGTCATTTATTTCCATACCCCTTGATATTTCAGTTTGCAATCTACTCCTAGTTTCAAAGTATTTCATGTGGACATGTCCCTCCCAGTAATATATGCTAGATCTGGGTGTCAGTAGTTCACACAGCCAAATGACTGCAGGGTGGTGCTGGGAGGGTTGACATGGTGACCAGCCAAGTCCCAGCTGGGGGATCTGTCAGTTTAACTGAAAGCCAAGCCAATCAGGTTTCTGACTTTTTGTCCAAACCCAGAGCTAGGTGGGGAATTTAAGACTGCTGATTCCTAATAGACTTGCGTCTGAGTTTGTTTGTATCATGACTCTGTATTGTGAAACTTCCTATTCACATTTCCAGTGTACTAGATACGGGCTAACTTCTGGATTTATCCTGTGGCTGCTGTTCCTGCATATATCAACTCTCCTGATAAGTGACCTTGTGCCGCCTCTGGATTAACCTCAAGTGTACTACATTGACTGTGTCTGTCTCTCCTGGTTTTGATCCTGGACATTCTGGAAGGTCTGCCACTAGTGTGACCACACCAGTTTTTTTATTATCAACTCTACAAATCCATAGCAGCAAAGTCCACCTGGATTTTGGAAGGCTGACAGCCGTTCTGGGGTTCACTGGCTGTGGTCTACATGGTGACCTTAGTACTCCTTAACATGTGATGTCCAGGATGCTGCAGGCTTCTAAAATGTCTTGTGTTTACTTTCCTCCCTATCCACAAATGATGTGTTACCCTTCTTGGATTGCCCTCTCCTTCCTCACATGTTCAACATCCTACGGTTATTTCTAACACTGAGAGAAGGGAGAGGGAGAGAAGAGTGAGCCATCAGAAATGAGAGCAGTGCTCTGAAATATCTATGTCATATTCTGTAGCGCTGGCAGCTAGGTGAAGGAGTTACAAGCACTCTGCAGAAGCAAAATGGCATTATTTTTTTTTAATGAAGAGTGTTTACAAAGTTACTACTTTTGCATTCAGGCAAATGTGATAATTGCAAAAAAACTCAGTGCAAAGGTGTTGGAAGCCTTTACACAGTACACTAAATGTTCTCAATTACACTAAAATGATAACTATCACTGAATCAATGCTATCAGTACAATTTATGCTTTTTTATAGAATATATCACAAATTTAAGATTTTTTTTGGTTAAATTTTAATGATATAATCAAGAATAGCTAAAGGGATTGTCATATGAATAAATAATTTACTGCTGTATTACAGAAAAAAATGCTTCTGTGTCTAGATATTGCTGTTATATACTGGTTCTGGTACTTCCTGGAATTCTTTCAACTTTCTCAGTAGCTTTGTTTGACAGTTTCAATCTTCTTGTACACATGGAGGAGTAAATCTTTCTGTTGTATAGGCGAACTCATTAGAAATGCCAAACTTGCAGTCTTTCTCACTGGTACTGGGCGCATTAGGTAGATGCTCTAAAAGTTCATCACAAGATACAAGAGGATGCCATAACAATTAATTGGCAACAATATCTAGATAGAAGCGGGAATCAGCAACAAAGGTCCCCTGTGCAAGAACAGTGTTTAGACACCAATGTATTCTAACTGCAAGCTAGATGGCAGCACGGTTGGTAGCCATAGCCAAAATCCTTTATTTGTGAACCAATCCGCCACTAATTTTGAAACATGAACAGAAATGAACTAGTCACATGTCATTTATAAATGCACCAGTAGGGACTAGAGATGAGCGAGCATACTCGTCCGAGCTTGGTGCTCGTTCGAGTATTAGGGTACTCGTAAGTGCTCGCTGCTCGGACGAGTATCTCGCCATACTCGAGGAAATGGCAACTTCCGCATCGTGCTTTTTTGGCGCCTATAAACACAGCCAATCACAAGCCAGGAGACTCTACGGTACACCCAGCATCACGTGGGGCCCTTACATGTCGATAGCAGGGGTTGGCTGGCCTGATCAGGTGACCTGGAATATACTAGTGACTGGCCGCGGCGCTCGGCTCAGATGCCGTCTGGATGTCGTTAGGGATAGAGCTGCTGCCCTTCAGGGACAGTGTTAGGGCCTTCATTTAGTTCTCTGTTAGGCAGGAATAACCCACAAAGAACCCAACAGCCCTTCTAAGGGCTAGAAGAAATTTTTTTTTTGTCTCCTGGCTTGGCTGGCTGGCACTAGTAGTGCAGCTATCACCATATCTAACCCTGTATTTTTTTTTATTGTTCTATCTCAGTGATACAAATCCATTGCACACAGCAGTGTGGAACCATTCTGTGTGTCACAGTTCAGCACACTCACTCCAATCCATATATACTGTCCAGGTGACACTTTCTGTACGTCACAGAATACAACCAAGTCATTTGTTACCAATATCATCTACAGCTTGATCCAGAAAATTCTCTGTGCGACATTTGTCTGGGTCGCAGACTAAATAGCCACCGTTAACAGGGTGTCAGTCAGTTCTACCATAGTTCCTGCACGTCACATTCCCAAAAAAACAAAATTTAAAAAAAAATATAAAAAAACAAATATAAAAAAAAAAATTTTTTTTTCAGTTGTTTTAGCTCAGTGATACAAATCCATTTTACTCAGCTGCAGTAACCTTTCTGTGTGTCACAGTTCAGTACACTAGCTCCCATCCGTATATACTGTCCAGGTGACACTTTCTGTACGTCACAGAATACAACCAAGTCATTTGCTACCAATAACGTATACAGCTTGATCCTAAAAATCTCTGTGCGACATTTGTCTGGGTCGAAGACTACATAGCCACCGTTAACAGGGTGTCTGTCAGTTCTACCATAGTTCTTGCATGTCACGTTCCCAAAAAAACAAAACAAAAAAAAAATATTTTTTCAGTTGTTTTAGCTCAGTGATACAAATCCATTGCACACAGCAGTGTGGAACCATTCTGTGTGTCACAGTTCAGCACACTCACTCCAATCCATATATACTGTCCAGGTGACACTTTCTGTACGTCACAGAATACAACCAAGTCATTTGCTACCAATATCATCTACAGCTTGAGTAAATGAAAGAAAGAGCGGCACTCACCGTAAAAAGTTGAAGGCTTTATTTCATGTCCGGCAAATACATACAAGTATGGGGGCGGATGGCAAACACCTCCTGCATGCTGCAAGCGACGGCCGTTTCGCGCACACTGCGCTTCGTCAGGCTCTGCACATCACATCAGCTGTGACCTCTCACCTTTTTAAACCCACTCTAAACGCCCTCACATGCGCAGCAGTGTAATCAAAGGGAGATTCATTATACATGCATTTAAACAATACAAAAAAACACACATTATTTATAAAAACACGCTCAAATCGTTTTTATCATTGAGCCCTAATGCTCCTAAAGCTTCTGATTTCATAATCCACCTAGATTCTTTTCTAAGCAAAAATCTGTGTCTGTCACCCCCATGAGGTTGTGCAGGCACAGTTTCTAGTCCGATAAATTTCAAAACTTCTGGGTTGCTATCATGGTCTAGCCTGACATGTTCAATCAAACGCGGACATCCTTTTCCTGTGGTTATTGATGAAAAATGTTCTCTGAACCTTTCATGAAGGGGCCTAATAGTTTTACCAATATAAAACCTACCGCAAGTACAATATACCATATATATGACATATTTGGTTTTACATGTGATCAGCTCCCTGATCCTATGTTCTAACCCACCTACTTTAACATATTTTAATTGGCCGTTGTACTTGCAGTGTGAACAGTGACCACATCTATAGTTACCTCTAGGTGGCAGTGCATCTAGCCATGTACCAACTCTATTCTCCTTAAATCTGCTGTTCACTAGTTTATCCCGTAAAGTAGAAGTTCTTCTAAAAGATATCAGGGGTTTTGGGTCAATTAGTTCTTTAAGCTGTTCATCTCCCAACAGTATGTCCCAATTTTCCCTTATGATGCGTTTAATTTTATCTGCCATAGGGCTGTACCTGAATGAAAAAGGGCAAATACTTGTTCTGCCTCTGTATTTCTTCCTAGTATTGCCTGATTTGGCCAGGAGATCCTCCCTCTTTATTTGCATCACCTTATTAAGGGATCCTTCTAACATACTCTGGGGGTACCCTCTCAACAGGAGTCTTCTTTTTAAATCATTCGCTTGTTTTATGAAGCCCTCATCACTATTGTTAATTCTCCTTAGTCTAATGAATTGGCCATAGGGGACCGACTCTTTAACACTATTAGGATGGTAACTCATATGATGCAAGAGAGAGTTAGTAGCAGTGGGTTTGCGGAAACCGCTCACCCTCATCTCCCCCTCCCTTAGTTCAACTGAGACATCTAAAAAATCAAGTTTATGTCCCCCGAAGACATGAGTGAAAAGCATGTTCATGTCATTCGAGTGATTCAAATATGTCACAAAATCATTGAATTGATTTTCATTGCCAGACCATATTATGAACACATCGTCCATATATCGTAAGAATAGCTTAATATAGGGGAGAAAGGGATTATTTACAGTGTAGACAAATTTATCCTCCAGTCTGGCCAAATAAATATTGGCGAATGTACAAGCTACCGGCGTCCCCATGGCCGTCCCAAAACATTGGCGATACCAGGTGTCACCGAACATAAAGGTATTATTTTTCAAAATCACTTCTAATGCCTCTCTAACAAAGCTAATAAAGGTGCCTGACTTATTTGTGCCCTCCAATACCTCACATATCGCCTCCACACCCGCATCCTGAGGGATACGGGTGTAGAGGCTTTCTATGTCCAAGGACACGAGGCTGAGCCCCCCCACCCACTGGAAAGAATTCAGTGCCTGGAGAAAATCGCCCGTGTCCTTCACATACGAAGGGATATTTTTCAAAAGAGGTCTTAATAACCAGTCAATATACCTAGACAAGTGCTCGGTGACTGACCCTATGCCCGCCACGATGGGACGGCCAGGGGGACGCTCGGCAGATTTATGTAATTTGGGGAGGAAATACCAGGTAGGCTTAGCTGGGAACAGTGGTAGTAATTTCTCAGCTTTATTTTTGGACAGAATCTTCAACTCCACATATTTGTGCAGTATACTCCTAATCTGTGACTGTACTTTAAATGTTGGATCTTTAATTAATTTTTCATATACTTCAATATTACCCAGCTGCCTATTGGCTTCTTCTTTGTAGTATTCCACTGACATTACCACCACATTGCCCCCTTGTCCGCCGGTTTGATAACAATATTTTTGTTATTTTGTAGCCATTTTATGGCTTTTTCTTCTTCTTTATTTATATTTGGTTCATCTACTGGATATACTAAGGCCTTAATATCCTTCAGAACCTTTTTATAGAAGGTATCAATACTACCACCGGCGGGCAAGGGGGGACAAAATGTGGAGGGAACTCCACCCGTAAAGACAGAGATAGAAGGGTCTCCTGATTTATGTGACAGATCATCCTCAGTCAAAACTGTAAACATGCCACTTCTTCCTCATTGAAGTTAGCTGCCATACTAAAACCTAAAGGACCAATAGCGGTGGGGGTCTCTCCTTCTTTTAATTCTGTTCTCCTAGGGGGTTTATTAGAAAATAATCTGCGCAAATTCAATTTGCGAACTGCTTTAAATAAGTCGATCTCGAACTGGACTGGGTCAAACCCCTCCACCAGACTAAACCCGAGGCCTTTTTCAAGGACCCTCAGGCAGTCGGGTGGAAGGGGCCGGCCCGCCAAGTTCGCAACCGTACTACATACTGGTAACTGAACAGCAAGGAAAGGGTTCAATTCCTCCAAGATACTTGTTTTCTCTTGAATGCCATTTTTTGGCCTCCTTTTTTTCTTATATTTTCCCCTCCCCCTTCTAGTTTTGTGCCTAAAGGGATATTTTTGATCATCTAACTCCATTTTATTAAAGGAGTCTATAGTAGTTAGTTCATCCGAAATACTTGAATCTGAATCCGTGGTCCAATAGTCACTTTTCACATTCCGATTATATCTCCTTCTTTTTCTTTTACCACTATTCCAATCAAATATTTTTCCTTGATCGTAGTCCTGTTTATCGCGTATAAACTTGTCTCTTTTTCTTGCTTTTATATCTGCCTGGATTAACGTCAATTTTTTATCCAGTCTTTTATCAAAATTCCGATATTGATTTTCTGTCAGGCGTCCTTGTAACTCTGTTTTTGCTTTAGTTAATTCCTCTTTTGATTTTTTCATATTCAATTATGTTTCGATTTAACACAGTATCCAATATACGTAAAGAGAATTCAGCATGTAGTTCTTGCCAATCTGCTACAAATGTTGCGTCCTCTTGGAACTGCAATATTTCTTTGTAGACTCTGAGCCCTCTAGGGACTCGATTACTCTCTCTGTAAGACTTTAAGGAGTTAACTGTCCAGAAAGCACGGACCTCTTTATCTGCTAAAGTGGAGATTTTCATTTCTAGAGCTTTCGTACTAAGTGAATGCAAATCATCTTGTGCATTGCATTGAGTGAAGTATGCCTCCGCCCCCTCTCTGCCGCCTGCGACTTCCCGGTCTAATATCTTCCTGAGGGGTGGTGGATGCACCTGCTTCCATATTGCATATGGGTTATTAATGTGTGTGCTCTATCCCGAATAAAGCAAAGTCCAGCAAATAAATCACATATGAAGTAATAAGAACGGGATGGCCACTACTCCTCAACCCTACAGCAGGATCCACCTGAATACCGGGTGTCGATCTCCACAACGGTGGTGCTCAGCTCTCAACAGCAAGTCCTTTTGCAATCCAATAAATTCAGTAAATGAAAGAAAGAGCGGCACTCACCGTAAAAAGTTGAAGGCTTTATTTCATGTCCGGCAAATACATACAAGTATGGGGGCGGATGGCAAACACCTCCTGCATGCTGCAAGCGACGGCCGTTTCGCGCACACTGCGCTTCGTCAGGCTCTGCACATCACATCAGCTGTGACCTCTCACCTTTTTAAACCCACTCTAAACGCCCTCACATGCGCAGCAGTGTAATCAAAGGGAGATTCATTATACATGCATTTAAACAATACAAAAAAACACACATTATTTATAAAAACACGCTCAAATCGTTTTTATCATTGAGCCCTAATGCTCCTAAAGCTTCTGATTTCATAATCCACCTAGATTCTTTTCTAAGCAAAAATCTGTGTCTGTCACCCCCATGAGGTTGTGCAGGCACAGTTTCTAGTCCGATAAATTTCAAAACTTCTGGGTTGCTATCATGGTCTAGCCTGACATGTTCAATCAAACGCGGACATCCTTTTCCTGTGGTTATTGATGAAAAATGTTCTCTGAACCTTTCATGAAGGGGCCTAATAGTTTTAATATGTTAAAGTAGGTGGGTTAGAACATAGGATCAGGGAGCCTATCACATGTAAAACCAAATATGTCATATATATGGTATATTGTACTTGCGGTAGGTTTTATATTGGTAAAACTATTAGGCCCCTTCATGAAAGGTTCAGAGTACATTTTTCATCAATAACCACAGGAAAAGGATGTCCGCGTTTGATTGAACATGTCAGGCTAGACCATGATAGCAACCCAGAA
>ONZH01027793.1:0-51401 GCA_900303285.1 Rhinella marina
TTTGTACACAAAAAATGCATTTTCTAGTTTAGCAAACAGAGAGTATTACGCGGACGGACAAACCAACAAGACGAAGATGTTTACGATGTGAATCAAGATCAGAAGAAAATATCAGGATATCATCCAGATAAACCACCAAAAAAACCCCAATACAGTCATGAAAGATATGATTCATAAAACCTTGGAATACAGCTGGGCATTGCTTAAACCAAAAGGCATAACCAGATACTCGAAATGTCCCAGAGGTGTATTAAAAGCTGTCTTCCACTCATCCCTTCCCGGATCCGAATCAGGTTATTAAGCTCCCCGTAGATCTAACTTGGAGAACCAGTTGGCCCCGGAACCTGATTCAAGAGGTCCGGGATGAGGGGAAGCGGTCCAGAGTTTTTAACAGTGATTTTATTAAGTTCACCGATAGTCAATACATGGTCTCAATCCCCCATCTTTTTCTCAACATAAAATGAAACCAGCCCCCGTAGGAGATTCGGAAGGCGAATGTGTCCTATAGCCAAACTCTCATCGCTGTATTGTTTTTAGAGACTCTCTTTCTGCACAGACAGATTATAAATCCGACCCTTAGGTAACTTGGCATCAGGTAATAGATCAATCTTACAATCAAAGTCTCTGTGTGGAGGCAAGACTTGAGACAGAGGTTTCGAAAAAACGTCTGCAAAATCTGAAATAAACTCCGGGATTCAGAATCACATACATTGGTAGAACAAAGGGAAACTTGAGACATATGGGCCTTACACTGAGGGCCCCAGTGAACTAATTCCTGACTCACCCAATCAATAACCGGATTGTGCAGCTGAAGCCAAGGAAGACCCAGAATAATGTCCACAGACAAATCTTTCATTACAAGGAAAGAACAATATTCAATATGTAGTGCACCCACCACCAGTCTTATTTCAGGAGTACGGAATTTGACCAAACCGGCTTGCAGAGGGGGTCATATCGACACAAGACACCTGGATAGGAGGGGACAGGGGAATCAAAGAAGGCAATATTTGGGAAACAATTCAAAATCAATGAAGTTGGCGGCTGAACCAGAATCCAAGAAAGCCCTGTCCAACACGTGAGGCTGACTGGAAAGAGACGGTGCAGGGCAAAAATACTCTAGAAACATTAGAGGGTACCTGAGCTCCTAGACAGTCCTCCCGATAACTGTCTAGGAGCGGAAGTTTTCCTGCTGAGGTTTTCTTCGGACAGGACTTCAGCAGATGATCCGGACTCCCGCAGTAGAAGCACAAATGATTCCTCGTACGATGTTCCCTTTCTCTGCTTAGGCGTAATACTGCCGAGTTCCATCGGTTCCGGTCCGGATTGGCTGGAGACCGGATTGAGGATCGGCTGAGGGAGCAGGAGACACCCGAGGAGGTCGCCTGGATCTTAGACGTCTATCTGCCCAGACGGCCAGGGTCATAGCTTCGTCAAGTGTTTTAGGTTCAGCATGGGCTAACAACAAATCCTTCACACGGTCAGGACAGTCCAGTCATGAAAAGTCTTTTCAAAGCCCTATCATTCCACCCGGAATCGGTCACATATTGTCTAAAACTAGCACAGTAATTTCTGCCATCCTGTCCACCCTGACGTTAGAGACAATAACTGGGATACAGCTAACGCTGGGCGATCTGGCTCATCATATATCTGACTCAACAAAAAACTCGTCAAGGTGTGAGCGCAAAGGAGAGGCAGTGGGTAAAGAAAAGGCCCAGGTTTGGGGGTCCCCGCGCAGGAGAGACATAACCAAACCCATCTTTTGTGCTTCAGTTACAAACGACCGAGGTCGTAAAGAAAAATACAAAATACATCCTTCCCGAAACAGAAAAAATTTCTTACGGTCACCGTAAAAAAAATCAGGAAGGGGGACCTTAGGTTCAGGTGCAGGTGTGGGAACCTGGGGTGCAGACACAGGAGCCGAGGCCTGCATGTTTTCCTGAACCTGAAGGCGTATAGCAAGATCCTGAATCAAATTGGTCAAGGCCTGGACCTGAGATACCACCACTGACATTTGCTCCATAGGTGGAATAAACGTAGCAGGCCGTATACAGGTTGCAGGTTATTTTCGGGCTGGTTTTTCTGTCAAGGTTGGGATAAACAGACAACAGAGGAGCGTGTGCCCCTGAGCTTACCCAACCCTCTGTCCCTGCCTATTGCCTCACCCACGGCTAAACCGTGGGGCGACAACCACGAGGACTGCGAAATACACTGTATAAGGTGCAGGGAACAGGGACAACAAACAAGAGACGAACAAAACACAGAAGAAATGTCAGCTAGCCGTGTCAGAAACCAGAGATAACGCCAGTACAAAATCGGAAGATGGTAGAGAAGTCAGATACAAGCCAAGGGTCAAATCAGCAGTCAGGATACACAATACAACGCAAGCAGGAATAGCAAGGAATTGCAAAAACCAGCAAGGAGCAGAGAGAAAGATAGGTATATAAGCAGGAAGATATCCCACCCCCAGGTTCTGAATGGACCAGATTCAGAGAAGCCACTCAGCCAGCACCTGAGTATTAACCCTGAGTAGACAGATCAAACATGAAGCTGGGCGTTGGCTCTTAAACAACCCACAGTGTGAACATGGTTCAAGGCAAGGCGTAGGCACTAAACAGAAACACACAAAAACTCAGGATACCAAGCAAAACATAGACCCTATGTTCTCCGATGACCAGACCTGACAGTGGCCTTGAGCATCAATTACAACTTGACAAAAACGTCTAATGCTGTTCACAAGTCGACTTATTGTCTACTGAGACATGGCATTCCACTCTTCTAGACGGCTCTGAGGTTATAGAGATTCTGGGGTACAGAGTTACGAGCCTCTACACAATGAATCAGCTGATTCCATAGGTTGTCAAAGGGATTCAGGTCTGGAGAAAGTTCAGGCCAATTTGAGGTATCCCAAGTCTCCAGAAGCTGTTCCCTAATGATGTGACCTTGATGAGCTGGAGCATTGTCATCCATGAAGATGGAATTAGGCCTGTGTTTTTCATGCAGAGGCACAATGACTGGATTAATGATGCTATTGAAGTAGTATGGGCTTGTCTCTGTACCATTCACAAAGTGTAGGAAAGTTCTGTATTGACTAGTCACACCTGCCTACACTGTAACATCACCACCACCAAGGGCCTGCCTGGTGACAATAGTGGTTGGTGCATAGCGCTCTTCTTGACGTCATCAACATAATTGGTGACCATCATTTCTGCTCAGCGTGAATCGACTTTCATCAGTGAACAGCACTGAGGCCTACTGGTCTCTTGCCCAGCATAGATGTTCCCTGGCCCATGCTACACGATAATGCCTATAATGCCTGTACCCTTGCAGGTCAACTAGTACACACACTACGCTGATGTAAAAGGTTTTGAATGGTCTGACGTGACACTTGGGTGCCTCTCACCTCCGTTAAATGTGCCTGGAGTTCTGTGGCATTCATCATCCGCTTCCGCAGGCCACTGTTCACAATGAAGCGGTCATCAGTGTGGGATATGGCTAAAGGACGTCCACTTTTATGCCTTTCTGTGACTCTTCCAGTCTCTCTTTATCTCGGTTGCAACCTGCTGATGACACTTTGTGATTCTCTAAACTCAATGACCACTTCCATCTGAGAACATTTTGCTTGAAGCCTTGCAATGGCGAGGTACTGTTGATCAATTGTTAGGTATCGTCTTGGTCTCATGATGTCAAAATGTGAATAGCATTATGAGGGAGACTGTTTAAATACCAATTCTAATTGAACCAGGAAATTTATTGGACAATTCATGGATCAAACACCTGTTGTGAATTTTGCCCTTAAGCTCCTTGGTAGAGAACACCAAGTTGTGCAAAAAGTACTGAAACAGTGAACACTTGGACATGTGCATTCAAAAGTTTAGAGAAGGTCACATTAAGTTCACCTGTAAAGGTTAGTGTGTATTTTAGGTTTATCCTGAAATTTAACCCACAAGCCAAATATCCCTTTTTGTGAGTAGTGTATATATAAAAATACTTTATGGATAACATAGAGATGACAAAGCAAATATACATTACATGAACATACAATTACTTGATGTACACACCCACATACAGCTGCCCCCTTTCTTGCCATCCCTGGATATTACAGTAGTGCTTGAAAGTCTTCAGAATTTTTCCACATTTCTGGATACATTTGATGTAAAACTACATCAGAAGTCCTAAAAGTAGATACAGATAACCAAATCAAAAAAACGAGGCAACAATTTTAGACTTGGACATTTATTTATTGAGGAAAATGATCCATTATAACGTCTGTAAGCAGCAAAAGTATGTGAACCTTTGCCTTTAGTTTCTGTTGTGACTGCCTTGTGCAGAAATAACTGCAACTAAATGTTTCTGATATTTGTTGATTAGTCCTGCACATCGGCTTGGAGGAATTTTATCCGTTCCTCTGTACACAAAAAATCAACTCTGTTATGTTGGTGGATTTCCTCCCATGAACTGCTTGTTTCAGGTCCTTCCACAACACTTCTACTAGATTAAGGTCAGGAGTTTGACTTGGTCATTCCAAAACTTTAACTTTATTCTTCTTTAACCATTCTTTTGTAGAACGACTTGTGTGCTTAGGACCGCTACATGACCCGTGTTCGCTTCTGATTCAGATCATGGACATATGTCTTGATATTTTCATTTAGATTTGTTGGTAAAATTCAGAATTACTTGGTCCATCAATGATGGCAAGCTGACCATCCTGTCCTGTCCCAGATGCAGCAAAACAGGTCCAAACATGATACTACCACCACCATCACATGAGGTGTGAGGTTTTTACTCTGCAATGCAGTGTTTTACCTTCTCCGAACATAACACTTATCATTTAAAACAAAAATTTCTATTTTGGTCTTATCACTCCATAAAACACGGTTCTATAATATTATGGCTAGGTCAGGTGATCTTTAGCAAACTGCAGACGGCAGCAATGTTCTTTTTCGAGAGCAGTGGATTTCGTGCAATCCTGCCATGTATAGCATCGTTGTTCAGTGTCCTCCTAATGGTGGACTCGTGAACATCAAATATGGTAGTAAAGTCTGGGCCCACTGGAATATCATCTGGTACTCTGGTCGGCCAGTGTTGCCCTGTCTGTGCTGATTATCACATGACTGCCCATGAGACAAGTCACCACAACCTCCAGATACAGCACAGAGATATAGAATGTGAGAGGCAAACCATTCATTGGTTAATTTGGACAGGGAATCCAAAGAATGTCCATTACGGTGAGTGAACTAGTAAATTATTGATTAACAACCCGTGAAAGAACCATGTAGTCATGGAGAATCATTTTATTAACTTTCAAATGCCATAGAAAGAAACATTAGAGGTGCCTACATGAAATCATGTGAAGCTTAAACCAGTTTCATCTGAGAGTAAAGTAACTAAGAAACTTATGTTCCTGTTTTCATTTGTCTTGCTTCTCTTATAGTTACTTGTTAAACTCTTTATTACTCATGTTAGCGGTGCGCTCAAGCGAATATATATCTGTTGATACTGGAAAATCAACTTCATACATACAGAAAGTCACTAGATTTCTAGTAAATAATTACAGTTTTGATTCAGTCTTCAAAATTGAGACACAATGACATTTTGCTTCACTTGTTTTTCTAAGAACAAATTTTCTGTTTAAGAGTTGTATTTGTCTCTGATAAGATAAGATGTGTAATATGAATCCATTGTTTAGCATTTCAGCTTTGGTTGTCCACTTTCAAATCTGCTGCTCAGTTATTCCACCTTTTATCGTCACTAAATTTCCACTCTCTGCCAATCTCTTAACTGGCTAACCAGTGAATTCAATTCAGAATATTAACAATTACATACAAGACTGTCCGTAACTTGTCCCCTCCATACAGTATATCTCTGACCTATTCTCCCTATACCTCCCCACATGTTATCTCCGATCCTCACATGGTTGTTTGTTGGCTCTCCTCTTATCTGCTTTGCTCACAATAGTCTCTAGAATTTCTCACATGCATTCCCCAAACTGTGAAACTCGCTACCCCAACAATCAGGCTCTGTCCCACCATCCAGATCTCCAAAAGCAACTAAAACCCTAACTCTTTGGGAAAGCCTACAATGAACAATAAACCCAGCTGCTCCTTTACTGCCACATGAGCAGGTTCTACCTTCACCTACTGTCTCTTTCCACCTTCCCCTGTAGATTGTAAGCCCCTGCTGGCAGGTTCCTCTCTCCCTCTGTCTGCTATTCATTTAGTATGTATAGTTCTCTGGAATTAATGGATCTATAAAATCTATACTAATAATAACAGTAAGAAGAATGTGGAAATTTACCCACCTGCAAAATGCCAAATAAGCAAATTTTCTGTTTCTTGATAGAAAAACTTGATAGAAAGAAGAATAACTGTGGGATTACTGTGGGGCCATTTGAATAGTTAATTTTGTTAATTATTTTCAGTAGGCAGATCTCAGAATAGGGCTTATATGGGCAGTCCCAGTAGTTGTAAGAGAGGAGCTCTGGTGTTTTTAGTGACCGAGGTTATAGGTGAATTGACACGCGTAGGCCCCTTTCAGACAAGCGAGTTCCACACATCGGACTCGCAGCGTGAGTATGCGGCAGCATCCCTCTTGACCTCCCAGCACCGAAAGGATTGCATAGCATTATATTGATTTATGATGCTAGATAACCCTTAGAGTTCTGGAATGTATTGCATTACACTGACATCATTATGTCATCATTATGAATCTCTGTAGGACACAAGTTCATGAGGAGACATGAAGTACAGAGAGGATGGACAGGACAGACTGTGGTAATGGAGACTGCATACAAGTGCTGCTGCTCATTAGTCACATCCCCACCCTCCTGTATGTTCTTCATGTCTCCTCTTATCTTATTCAGGATCATAATTCCTGACAAGCAGAGCAGAGAAGAGGATGAGGCAGCTCTTTATCTCAGTGTTGTGAAGTAACATGTCCTGCAGTGTAATTAAGTCAAGTTTTGTGTGTATTAATAGGATGGTGGCCAAGTATTTTCATTTTCATAATTCCAGGAGAACCCCTTTAAAGAACTCCAGTCTGTGATTGATGCTCCTCTAACAGATTTGTTTAACCAGTCCCTAATAACAGGTGATGTTCCTCAAGATCGGAGAATGGCCAGTATTGTACCCATCCACAGGAAGGGTAACAGACACAGAGCTGGAAACTACAGACCAGTGAGCTTAACATCTGTAGTAGTAAAAATAATGGAAACCGTCCTAAAAAAGAAGATAACACAGGCTTTACTGAGGGCCGATCATGTCAAACTAATATTATTGATTTTTTTGACTACATCACAAATGTGTCGGATAAAGGAGGTGTCATGAATATTGCTTACCTGGATTTTAGCAAAGCCTTTGATACAGTGCCACATAATGAGCTGATAAATAAATGACTGAAGATTGGACTTAATCCTGGATAGTTCAGTGGATCCGCAATAGGCTGTGGGATAGATATCAGAGTGTTGTTGTTAATGAGGTATATTCTTAGGAAAGACGAGTCACAAGTGGTGTACCTCAAAGATCCATCCTGAGTCTTCTTCTTTTTAATACCTTTGTAGGCAATATAGGAGAAGGTTTGGTTGGTAAGGTTTGTCTGATTGCTGATGAGACAAAAGTGTGTAATAGGGTTGATATTCCTGGAGGGGCTTGTAAGACGGAAAAGGTTGAGCTTCACTAGATAAATTGTCCAAACAATGGAAACTGCAGTTCAATGTTTCCAAATGTAAAATGATGCACTTGGATAAAAGGAACCCTCAGTCTAAATATTGTATTGGCAGCTCTGTGTTAGAGAGGACTTCAGAAGAGAAAGATTTAGGTGACCTGATATCAGACAGCTTCAAAATGAGTGCAAAGTGTGGACAGGCAGCAGGGAAAGCAAGTAGGATGCTTGGCTGTATATAGCTAGAGTTGTATGACCAGTATGACGAGAGAGATTGTAATCTCACCGTATAGAGAGCTAGTGAGACCACATCTGGAATACTGTACCGAGTTCTGGAGACCTCACCTACATAAAGACATAGATAAAAGTGCAGTGACGAGTTAGGCTACTTTCACACTTGCGTTGTGGTTTTCCGGTATTGAGATCAGGCAGAGGATCTCAATACCGGAAAAAAACTGATCAGTTTTGTCCCCATGCATTCTGAATGGAAAGAGATCCGTTCAGGATGCATCAGGATGTCTTCAGTTCAGGCAGCTTTCAGTTTTGTGACCGGACACAAAACCGCAGCAAGCTGTAATTTTGTGTCCGGTCATAAAAACTGAAAGAAACTGATCAGGTACTGAAGCCAATGTAAGTCAGTGGTGACGGATCAGTTTTTTTAGGAGACTAAAAAAACGGATCCGTCACCCATTGACTTTCAATGTATTTAGTGCCTGATCAGTTTTCTTCAGTTTTGATTTCACACAACTGCATCCTAACTGAACGGATGCATCCTGATGTGCAAAATCAAAATGGATCAGTTTAATTCAGTTATAGAGATCCTCTGCCGGATCTCAGTACCTGAATTAACAACGCAAGTGTGAAAGTAGCCTTACAAAAATGGTGGAGGGTTTTAAGCATAAAACATACCAGGATAGACTTCATTTAATCTTTATATTGTTGAGGAAAGAAGGGAAAGATAATAAACAATAAAAAGCTAAACACAAGAACAAGGGTACACAATCTGAAATTAGCTGTGGGTAAGGCTACTTTCACACTAGCGTTTTAAAATTCCGGTATTGAGTTCCGTCATAGGGGCTCAATACCGGAATAAAACGCTTCAGTTTTGTCCCCATTCATTGTCAATGGGGACAAAACTGAACTGAAGACAACGGAATGCTCCTGAAAGCATTCCGTACCGTCTTCAGACCGGAGAACAAACCGCAGCATGCTGCGGTTTGCTCTCCGGTCCAGGCATCCGCACCAAGACGGATCCGGAATGACCCCCAATGCAAGTCAATGGGGGTGGATCCGTCTGGTGTGACCATAATGGTAACTGGATCCGCCCTTCATTGACTTTCAATGGAGTCCATTACGGATCCGGGTACACATAGACACATACAGACATAAACATACACACACATAAAGACATACAAACACACATACATACTTACATGCTCCCCGGCAGGTCTTCGGAGCGTCAATGACGATTCCACCAGGCGCCCAGCAGAGGGCGCTGTGGGGAATCGTGACCTGTGTGAGCCGTCTGACGCTCCGAAGACCTGCCGGGGAGCATGTAAGTATGTATGTGTGTTTGTATGTCTATATGTGTGTGTATGTTTATGTGTATGTATATGTATGTACTGTGTGACATGTGTGGGGCCGGAGCGCGGTTCCGGCTCCACACATGTCACTGCGGCAGGCCTGATCCGGCAGCACCCTTCACCTGCCGGATCAGGCCTGCCGCCAGTGTGAAAGTAGCCTTAGATCAGGAGCAATGTTAGGAAATATTATTTTAATGAAAGAGTGGTTGATGCTCGCAACAGACTTCCACAGCAGATGTGGTTGGGAAATCTACAGTAAGTGAATTTAAATATGCCTGGGAAAATCTATCCTAAGAAAAAACAAGAAATAATATAAGGGCAAAATAGATGGAATAGGTGGCCTTTTTCTGCAGTCAATCTATATTTCTATCTTATAACAGTATACAGGGTGGGCCATTTATATGGATACACCTAAATAAAATGGGAATGGTTGGTGATATTAACTTCCTGTTTGTGGCACATTAGTATATGGGAGGGGGAAAACTTTTCAAGATGGGTGGTGACCATGGCGGCCATTTTGAAGTCAGCCATTTTGGATCCAACTTTAGTTTTTTCAATGGGAAGGGGGTCATGTGACACATCAAACTTATTGAGAATTTCACAAGAAAAACAATCGTATGCTTGGTTTTAACATTACTTTATTCTTTCATGAGTTATTTACAAGCTTCTCTTTGTTTACAACCATTGACATGTCGCAGAGCTTAACACGTGAGGAGCGGATAGAAATTGTGTTGATGTCTGGTGAACGCAGTACCTGGGTCATTGCAGCAGATTTCAATGCAAGACACCCTACGAGACCACCCATCTCCCATGCTACAGTTAGCAAACTGCTTGCCAAGTTTCGTGAAACTGGTTCACTGTTGGATTTGCCAACATGTGGACGCATGAAAACTGTCACTAATGAAGAAACATCAGTGGCTGTCCTAGCTTCATTCAGCAAGATAAAGGCTTGATAAAGGCTGAGGATAAGCCGAAACGTAGCATGTACCAGGGTGATGGAATAAAGTAGAACCATTCTTCACTTAAATTGGATGCTGTTTCCTGTACTTTATCTACTTCATTCAGCAAGAGCCCACAAGAGCCAACAGTGTAGCACTCGTCGCATGTCACTGGGGAGTGGCATCAGTCGAACATCCCTTCGGCGGATGACCCAGATCGGCGGACTGAATTTGCAGAATGGGCAAAACAAAAATTGGAACAGGACCCTCAGTTTACACAGAACATTTTGTTCAGTGATGAGGCAAACTTTTATGTGAATGGTGAAGTTAACAAACAAAACCACCGCTATTGGTCTGACACTAACCCCCATTGGATAGATCCCTCCAAGACTGTTGGAATACAAAAATTGATGGTATGGTGTGGTATATGGGGTACAAAGATAGTGGGGCCATTCTTCATCAATGGAAACCTCAAGGCCACTGGATATGTGAAATTGCTACATGATGACGTTTTTCCTCTGAAGCTGAAGCTGGCACGTTCCCTGAGTTTTTCCAGCAAGATGGTGCACCACCACATTATGGGTGTCAGATCCGAGCATTCCTAGATGAACAGTTTCCTGGAAAGTGGATTGGTCGTCGTGGGCCAGTTGAATGGCCCCCAAGGTCTGCCGATCTGACCCCCTTAGACTTTTATCTTTGGGGTCATCTGAAGGCAATTGTCTATGCTGTGAAGATACGAGATGTGCAGCACCTGAAACTATGGATACTGGAAGCTTGTGCTAGCATTTCTTCTGCAGTGTTGCTATCAGTGTGTGAAGAGTGGGAGAAGAGGGTTGCATTGACAATCCAACACAATGGGCAGCACTTTGAACACATTTTATAAGTGGTCAGAAACTTGTAAATAACTCATGAAAGAATAAAGTTACGTTAAAACCAAGCACACCATTTTTTTTTCTTGTAACATTCTCAATAAGTTTGATGTGTCACATGACCCTCTTCCCATTGAAAAAACTAAAGTTGGATCCAAAATGGCCGGCTTCAAAATGGCCGCCTGGTCACCACCCATCTTGAAAAGTTTTCCCCCTCCCATATACTAATGTGCCACAAACAGGAAGTTAATATCACCAACCATTCCCATTTTATTTAGGTGTATCCATATAAATGGCCCACCCTGTACATAAATTCTACATATTTTTCATAGGTGGTGCCCCTTTCTGTATTAGAGGCTGTGTCTCAAATTCTATCATTAACGGTGGACAAAATAATGCAAAATGCTTTGCTATTTGCCAGGTAAATTGATGGACACCATGATGGAAATCTGACAGACTCCAGGATAATCTATGGTGTGAATCATGTGATGAATCGGGCATTGCTGTCATTTTCATTGTTTAGCTTCTATGACAGAGCAAAAAAACAGAAATGTTTAGCACAGATGTGAGCAGAGGCCTAAAGAGGTAAACAACAGAGTGGATAACGAAAGACTCCGTGAGTGAGAATTTGGGTGGCTGTAGTAGTGGAAACAGCAGTAGCAACACAGTAGGCACCACCCATCCGGTTAGCAGTAGTAGCAGTAGGCCACAGTTTTCCCTTGAAGATGACAAAGAGGATGAGATTATGGACTGGATGGCTTACTTATCCTCTCAGCCACAGCAGGATGATCTTGATGTCACCTCTGAGCCAAGGGTCAGCTCCTTCCTCCTGCTGCTCCTCCTTGCAGCCCTAGAGAAGTCTATCACTTGCATCATCTCTGTCTTCATCAAGGCACCATATGTGCCTTGGAAGATAGTCAAAATCACCTTCCTGTTGATGACTTGTGTGAGAAGCATCAATTTGGACTGTCAGGAGGAGGAGATTCAGGTGGGGTATAGTCTCCAGAGTAATGCAGTAATGCCAGAAAAGGTATTCAGTGAGGCATAATTCTTAAATGGAAGAAGTTTGTAACAACCAGGACTCTTCCTAGTGCTGACCTCTCCACCAAATTAGCTAATCAGGTGAAAAGGGACTTGATGTGACCAAGAACCCAATTGTCAGCCTACCAGAGCTCCAAAGATCTGGTGTGCAGATGGGAGAAGCGTCTAGGAAGTCTACTATCACTGCAGCATTCCATCAATCAGGGCTTAATGGCAGAGTGGCCAGAAAGTAGCCTCCTTGCAATAAAAGACACAGGAATGTTTGAAAAAAAGCACCTAAGACTATGAGAGTCCTACAGTGAACCATGGTGGTGGCAGCATCATGCCGTGGTTTTTTTTTCAGTGGCTCGGACAGGGAGACTGGTCAAATTTGAGTGGAGCAAACCACAGAGATTTTCTTCATGAAAACCTAATCTAGAGTGCCCTGGACCTCAAACCAGACCAACAAAACAATGCCCCTTGGCACACAGCCAGGACAACTACATGAATGCCCTAGAGTGGCCCATCCAGAGCCATGACTTGAACCCAAACGAACATCTCTAGAGAGACATGAAAATGGATGTCCTCTGACAGTCTCCATCCAATCTGACAGAGCTTGAGAGAATCTGCAGAGAATAATGGCAAAAATCCCTAAATCCAGGTTTGCAAATCTTGTATCATCATACTCAAGAAAACTGGAGGCTGTAATTACTGCCAAAGGTGTTTCAACTAAGTTCTGAGTAAAGGGTCTGAAATCTAAATACTTATGTCAATGCAAGATTTTAGTTTTTCCATTTCAAAAAATTACCAAAAATTTCTAACATTCTGTTTTCACTTTGTTGTTATGGGATACTGATGGAGAAAAATGTCAACTTTTTTGCAGCAACATCACAAAATATGCAAAATGTGAAAAAATTAAAGGGTCTGAAGACTTCCAAATGCACTGTAAATGCCTCAGGTGGGAATATTCCTAATAGTTTATTTTCTTTTTTGAACTCTACATGTACAATTAATAAAAAATGTTCTTGAAGTAGACCGCGTTGAAACTTAGTCTGCATATTTAACACATAGGTAATCTCTAGGTCCTGTCTGTTGTATAATAGGTCATAGACAGTGGCAGGTTTTATAACACAAGTACAGTATTTGAAGGTATACTTTTCACTGTTTGAATTTTAAGGGAATAATTTTTTTCCCTTCATATTCATTGGCAAATGACACAATTTGATCATAAATATCCCAAGTAATTAAGATAAATGTTGATCTCATTAACAGGACACGTTCATGAATTTTTATTTTATGGCAGATTGTTCATTATGTGTGATATATGGTCGTGGCAATAACCGAAATAATTGATTCCATATTTTAATTCATGATTAAAATTGGCATGGTTAATAAGCTCTTATGCTTGTTTCATCAAGGAGTAAATGCATATGATTTCTGTTGGATTTATGAGATGGCATGTACAATGCACCTATTCATGAATCCTTTCTTTCAAGCTTAGACTTGCTGGTGATTCACAGCAGTAAAGTGATAAGTGCCCAATGTCCTAGACTTGGAGAAAGACAACATAATACAGGAATGCAGTCCCCATGCCTGAACATGAATTTGGATAAAATATAGAGAGATGTCATTTTGGGCAAAACCTGAACAAGGAAACATTTATCACTGGGACATGAACTGTGTGCAAATTGCAGGTCAAAGATTCTTATCAAGATGTCTTCAATTATTAAGCACTTTATTTGTGTTCACACAATATGCATAGTTTGTTCTTAAGTCTGCTACTATTTGAAGGCCATATTGCTGAGCAAATATGAGCTTAACTTGGGTCAGAAAGCTACATCTTGGTCTAAAGAAGGCTTGTGTTAGGGAAACTGCAGTCACCATCCAGACCACCACTAGTGTGTCCACAACTTGCTACCAGCCTTCTGAAACCTTTCCAGGTAGTATGAAACTAAGGCTACCCGTAGGTGTTCACCGGAGCAGGATGGACCTGGCTGCTAAGGACTCAGGATATGTCTGTGGATCCAAATAGCAGATTGCTGATGGAGGCACACTAGTAGAAGAACACTGAGAGTGACCAGGTATGGATAAGAAGTGGCAGCATGCAGAGTCAGAAAACCAGCTGAGACAAACTGTGATTGTGATTGCAGCAAACAAATGGATATCCAGGTATAAGCCGATGAGTCGATTCCAGGAGAGTCGCTGAAAGCAGAATCAGCAGCAAAACCAGAGAAAGCAATAGTATTCACACAGTACTAAGCCAAGACAAACATAATACAGGGCATTGGTGATTGGGACCAGCTGATTTAAAAACCCTGCCTCGCTCTGTGATTGGACACAAAGACTGAACCCTGATTAATTCATTTTCAAGTCATACTGACAGGTCTAGCAGCTGAGGCTTGTCTAGTTGGCACCGCCCCCAAACTGACTGTGCACAGAAATACGATGAGAGCTCCTGACAGCTTGGTCAATACTTACCAATATACACATGTAGCAGATCTAAACTTGAGGGTGATATCTCATCTCACCATGATTTCACAACACAAAAACCATAGAAAGCTATTAATCAATTAACATTTTCAATTCAATTTCAAGTCAATTAAGAATCAAGATGAGGATTGCTATGTCTGTACAGTATGTCAGTCTCAATGCTATGTCCACCTTTATAACAATTTTGTATCATCTTTTATTGTCATTTAATGTCTCTAAAATGAGAAATGAAGCAACTATACCTGGAATGGACTACTTGCTGCTCTCCAGCTGTTGTAAAACTACAACTCCCAGCATGCAGGGACAGCTTACATCTATTAGGGCATGCTTGGACTTGTAGTTTTGCAACAGCTGGAGTGCCACTGGTTGAGCATCCCTGAACTATACAATAGGCCTTAAAGGGCATCTATCAGCAGATTTGTACCTATGAAAGTCTCTGACTTGTTGCCTGTGCTCTTGGCAGCTGAAGGCATCTGTGTTGGTCCCATGTTCATATGTACCTGCATTACTGAGAAAACTGAAGTTTTAATATATGCAAATGAGCCTCTAGGAGCAATGGGGGCGTTGCCATTACACCTAGAGACTCAGCTCTCTGCAACTGCTGCGCCCTCTGCACTTTGATTGCTAGGGCCAGGCTTTGTGAAAGTTATCATGCCTGGCTCTGACTTCACCCAAAGTCTCTTAAAGTGTAAAGGATGCGATGGGTAGGAGGAGTATGAGGCGTGGCTAGAGCACGTCTCACCAGCTGAGCTCTTACCGGGATCCTGTTCGCATGTAAGGGAGCTCAGGGAGAAGTTGCCGGACGCGGCGGAATAAAGCCGGAGATAAGCCGCAGCCCCAGTGACCCGTGTTGGACTGATGGCAGCACTTGGCTGCGGCCGCCCATGGTCTCGCGAGAGCGTGAGGTGGCCGTCACGATACCAGCGCTCGGCGGTGCAGTGGTGTGGCTGGAGCTCAGCGAGGACGCCGAGGGTGCACGTGTGCTGGCGGGGAGTACGGGGTAAAGAGGTAAAGAGGCCCTGAGACAAGGTGCCCCCCCCCCAATGGAGAACAAGCTGGAGCCTCTGGATGCGGAGGAGTGGATCTCCGGCGGTATCGCAGTGGAGGGTGAGACCTGCAGCGCAGGATAATCTTATCCCTCAGGACTGATGTTTTGAAGGTCCGGTTCGAGTTAGTATGGATTGGATATAGATTGCAACTCTATCCTCCCTTTGTTTTACTTTAGCTGCTACTCTATGCTTTTGTCTGAAATTAACAAGGAAAATTGAGCAATCTAATAACTAATAACATAAGTGAAACTAACCTATAACTAATCATCAACAAACTCCTGGCTTTGCGGTTGAAGGACCGGAAGGCATGTTTGCGGGACATTTGGGCCCTTTCTGGATTGCGGAACACCTGGCGTCTCAAGATCCGGACTTTGTAAACTTTGTGTTTGATTGGGGCCTATTCAGTTACATGGGCTGCTACACTATATTATCGGCTATAAGTAAACATCTCTGAGACTAATAGTGGGGCTGTTCAGAGTACTCGGCTCTGTAACTATATTTTGATATACTAGATATATTAGACCACAGGCAAGTCGTGGGACTTAAGAGCAAGATGGCAGATATACAAGCAAAAACTAAAAAACTAGTTACCGAGGTTAAAGATAAGAAGGATACTAAACCAGCACAAAAAATGGACCAGTTTTTGTCACATTCAGCAGACAAGGGAAGGGATCCAAAAGATAATAAAAATCAATCAGAAGCCAAGAAACGTAAGGCAGCCGGATCCCCTAACAGCTCTCAATTAGAACCTCAGACTCAACCCCAACCTGAATGGTTTGGGGAATTGATGGCAGCCATTACAAAGTGTGATGCAGCTATTGGGGGGCTCTCTGCTCAAGTGGGGGCTATTGGCTCAGAACTGTCCTTTTTAAGGAACGATGTATCCAGCTTCAAAGAAAGGGTCAGTGAGGCCGAACAGAGGATAAGCTCTCTTGAGGATAACCTGATAAAGGTAGAGAGCGAGATGAAAGATCTAAAAAGTGTGAATAAGGCCCTAAAATTAAAAGTTATTGATCTTGAGGACCGGTCCCGTCGTGCAAACTTGAGGCTAGTGGGGTTCCCAGAGGGGGTGGAGGGTGGAGACCCGGTATCTTTTATGCAGGACTGGCTAATGGACATTATAGGTTCAGACCATCTTTCTAAAAATTTTTGTATTGAACGTGCCCAATAGGATTCCGGCGAAGCCCCTCCCACCGGGTAGCCACCCTAGGGCCATTATTATTAAATTACTGAATAGCCGGGACAGAGACATTATCCTGAGAAGGAATAGAGAGCTAAGAGAAATAAAATACAATAACAACAGGATCTCAGTTTTCCAGGATTATGCTACCGAGACGCAAAAACTTAGAATGTCATTTGCACAAGTTAAGAAGAGGCTGATACTGAATGGGACTAAATACTCATTGTTATTTCCGGCACGTTTGCGGATTGAATATGAGGATAGAGCATGGCTCACAATGGATGGACAGAAAGGGATTTAAATTAATTTAATCTATTTTACTGTTTGTTTTTTTTTCCTACGAAAAGGGCTCAGCTGGTTAGCTTGGGTTAGGGGCTCGTTTTAGGTTCTACTTAGACGGGCCATAGGGGGGGGGATTGGGGAGTTTTGGGGAAAGGGACTACATGTTCTCTGAGAGTTTTTTTTTTTTTTTTGAATCTTGCTGGGGAGCTAGGATGTCGTGGAGAGTTGGATGAGCAAGGCGGTGGTCACATGGAATATTAGAGGCCTTTCCAACAGAATTAAAAGGGTGGGGATTTTTGATTTTTTGAAAAGTCACATGCCAGCAATAGTTGGCCTTCTGGAAACACATTTGACATTAGACTCAATTAAGGTCACTAATAAATTATGGTGGGGTGCACAGTATCATTCCTGCTATTCTAAATTTTCTCGGGGGGTAAGTGTTTTTTTTCATAAGAAAATAAATTGGGAATTAATCGAAAAAATTATAGACACAGAAGGGCGATATATTTTTCTGCACGGTAAGTTGGAAACACAGATATGCATTTTGGCATTTATATATGTTCCACCGCCGTTCTCACTTACTGTTCTCCAGGACCTGGTTAAGTTCCTTGCTAGGAAAGATGCATGTTTGACTGTGGTAAATGGGGATTTTAATAATGTTTTTTTGGACACACTAGATAGGTTTCGTACCTCATCTGTTAGGGTAATTCCAAGATCTTCCCAGCTAGCTAATTTTTGCGAAACCATAGGTTTGGTAGACATATGGAGGTGTCGTAATCCTACTCTTAGGGTTTATTCATGCTATACTAAAGCAAAAAACTCTTTCTCCCGTATTGACCATGTACTATGCAATGCAGGATACGAGGCCTCTATAGGCAAGATTAGCTACCTGGTAAGAACCCTATCGGATCACTCACCTGTGAGGTTCGAGATTAAGGGGGGCAGGGAGGCTAACCACAAAAGGGATCCGGATAAATCCTTACTGGTTTGAGCTGTTGGGGAGAGATGAAGAATTTCTTAAGGAACTTCAGTTTTTTTTTTCACTGAATCAGGGTACTGCTGGGGTGAACATAGTTTGGGATGCATCGAAGGCTTTTTTTAGGGGGATTATGTTTAAGGCTATTTCCTATAAAAAAAAACCTCAGAATTGATATGGACGCCTGTATAAAAAGGGTATATGAGGAAGAGCGGAAATACCTGATGAATCCAACTTATATAAATAAAGATAAATGGCTTCATTCAATACAGGAATTAGATATAGTTATAGCAAACAAGGCCAAAAATATAATTTTCTTTAGAGGGAAGAGGGAATTTTGGGAGGCTGGTTCTCCCAATAAATTTATAATGGCGGTCGTGAATAGTCAAGCAGAGAATAATTTTATATCCACGATTAAAACCAAATCGGGTAAAAAAAACAATAATCAAGATGAGATACGGGAGGTCTTCCAGGACTTCTATTCAGATCTTTATAAAACAGAATTGTTGGCAGATAGTACCCAAATTGGTGAATATTTAAAAGAATTATCTTTTCCCTGTCTCACGGATTCTCAGAGGGAGGAACTAGATGCACCAATAACTAGAAGGGAAATAGAGGCAGCAGTCAAACAACTTCGCGGAAATTCGGCCCCAGGATCCGATGGTTGCCCACTGGAGATTTTTAAGAGATTTGGACAGGTTTGGATACCTGAACTTAAAAAGGTAATCGACTCCGCTGTCGAGGGGGCTGGATTGCCTGAGTCGATGGTGGAGACAAGAATAATATTAATTCTTAAAAAAGGGAAGGATCCTATCGAGCCCGAATCTTATAGGCTAATAGCATTGATAAATGCGGATGCGAAGCTGCTAGCCAGGGTGCTTGCTAATAGGTTGGCTAAATATATCTCGGAACTGATCCATTCAGATCAAAGTGGTTTTATACCGGGCCGATCGACTAGGAACAACTTGTTGAGACTATTTGCCGGCCTGCAGGCGGGCCCTGGGGAGGGTTCCCGCTCCATCCTGTCGTTGGATGCTTCTAAGGCCTTCAACAGGGTGGAGTGGGAATTTTTGTGGCAAGTCTTAACGTCCTTTGGTATTGGCCATAAATTTGTTGCTATGGTGAAGCTGCTATATTGTGGAGCCTCTACTAGGGTTCTTATTAAAGGCCAGGAATCGGATAGGATACCGCTGACTAGGGGTGCGAGGCAGGGCTGTCCCCTCTCTCCGCTTCTCTTTGCCCTGGCATTGGAGCCCCTGGCAATCCAAATTAGATCAGATAGCAGGATTAGGGGTTTCGGAGAGGCGGGGGGAGGGGACAAAATAAGTCTTTATGCGGACGACGTGCTCATATTTCTAGAGGAGCCATCCATTGGAATTCGGTGTACTATGGAGATTATAGAGAAATATGGAGCATATTCTGGCTTTAAAGTTAACTGGGATAAATCCCTCCTCCTGCCCTTGGGTAGAGAGATTAGGGGTAACCTAGGTAATGTGAAGGTCCTCAGACCGCGTGAAGATTTTGTTTATCTGGGAATTAGAGTCTCAAGCGATCTGGATTTTGTAAAGCTTAACCTCGTACCCCTGGTCAAAGAAGTAGAAAAAAGGATCAAGCTTTGGAATGGCATGGCCTTCTCTAATGCCAAAAGAATTATGTTGTTGAAATCACTCTTATTTCCAAAATTCTTGTATATATTCGTAGCTTCGCCAATTTGGATAGATGACCTTTATTATAGGAAATTAATAGCCTTATTTAATCGGTTAATATGGGGTAGGTCCAGAAATAGAATTAAATATGAAGAACTGTGTCGACCCAGAGCAAAGGGGGGATTAGGTCTACCCAACCTTAAATTATATTTCTAAGCAGCTAAGCTACAGGAAGTTATGGCATTGAAAGATAATCCCCTTAGTAGAGTTACGTCTACAGACAATTTACATCACTGGGATATATATGCTTTCTTGGAAGCGCAGGCTTTTAGTAATAAGGCTAAAATGACAAATAGAATGGCCTACACACTCAAGAAGGCATGGGAGGAGTTAAAGGCTACTATGGGCCATCCGGGCCCCTTTGACTTTACGCCCCTCTGGAATAATGCTAATCTGGATGAATTGGCTAAGATTCTTCCTGTAATAGATTAAAAGCTAAGGGCATTAGGAAACTAAAAGATACTTTTGCTCTAGGGAAACTTAAGAGCTGGGAGGAATTAAAGAAAGAATTTGACCTGACAGATAAGGATAAATATGCATATATACAGTTAAGTAGCGCAGTTAATAAAACAAGTACTATTATACCTCGGCGACAGGATTCGTACTTGACTTAATTAATGGAAAAGTTCCACGGAATAAAAGACTATCTGTTATCTATAATAAACTGATTCAGGCAAAATTACTTGACAAACCACCCAACTCCTATTTCAAATGGGGTATCGATCTAGATGGTATGGGACAGATTAATTGGGAAAGAATATGTGTAAATATCCAGAAATCATCGTTAAATAGGAATCGCCAATTGATCCAATTAAAAATTATTCTGCGTCTCTACTATACCCCCCTTTTCTTGTTTAGAATTAAATATAGATCGAACTCCCAATGCCCTAAGTGTAAAAGCGATAACGCGGATCTGATGCATATGCTATGGCAATGCCAGTACATCGCACAATTCTGGCTGCAAATAGTGGAGGAGATAGAGAAAGATTTAAAAATTAAATTGTCACCTTCACCTAAGCCAATGATGTTGGGAGACGACTCAAGTCTACGCTTGAATAGGAATTTGAAAATTAAACTCTTATACTATCTGTTTTACGGCAGATATCATATTATAAGAAAATGGATGGACATTAACCCACCGAATATTAAGGCATGGAGGGAAACCCTAAGTGTAAAGGATGCAGCAGTTGCAGAGAGAGAGCAAAGCCTTTAGGTGTAAGGACAACACCTCTGTTGCTCCTAGAGGCTCATTTGCATATATTATTTGCATAACATTATTTTTTTCTCAGCAATACGGGCATAAATGAACATGGAACCAACACAGATGCCTTCAGCTGCCAAGTGCACATTCAACAGGTCAGCCAGTTTCATAGGTACAAATACCTTCTGAGCCATCCCCAAACAGCAATTTACAACCATAATTAGGGTGTTAGTGTATTCAGGAGAAAATTGGTAGCCAATTGTGGGGGGGATATTCTTCTGTTGTCCTTTGTGAAAAAGAAGGTTTGGGCTTAATGCATCATTTTCTTATAAAAAAATAATTTTTCATTTTCACAACCAAGTGTTATAAATTCTATGAAATGCCTGTTGGGTGCTCACTACACCATTTAAAAATTCCTTGGGTGGTGTGGCTTTCACTGTGGGGGTAGCTCAGGGTCTCCTTAAATGCAACATTGTACCTAAAGACCATTCCAGCAAAATCTGTCCTATCTACCAAAATGATACCAACATAAAGTAGACATATGGTGAATGTTAATTAATAAGTATTTTATGAGGTATCACTATCTGTCTTAAAAACTGAGAGATTCCAATTTAGAAAAAAAGGAAATTTTTCCAAACTTTTGGATTTTTTTTTTATAAATACACATATTGAGTACAACATATTGACTCAAATGTACCGTTAACATGATGTACAATGTGTCTCTAAATGGCTTGGAAAAGTAAAAGAATTCAAAAGTTATTACCACATAAAGTGACACCTGTCAGATTAGCAAAATTAGGCTTGGTCAGGAAGGGGTCAAATGGCCCAGTCTGGAAGTGGTTAAAATTAGTCTGTATAGTCTAATTCTGCATTTCTCAGGATTAAATATAACACTTTCTTGATCTCAAAATATGTAGATGCTGTGCATTTTATGGTGTACTTCTGTCTGGGTTTTTAATGCACAAATAAATAAAGGTCAGTATTTTTAACTTACGCCGAATCCATTTCCTTGTTTTGTGGAGTCTAATTCTACAGTCAGATTTCCTAAAGGCCCATTTACATGTGCCAATGATCTAAGCAATTATCTGGAAGGAGTGTTCCTAGGAGCGCTAGTTCCAGATACTTGCCCCATGTAAAGGCACCACCTATCACCCCATGATAGGAGTGAAAGTATAGCTGCTGCGATCATCTAACTCATTGCGTCTGGTCAGCAGATCATGTCAAGACAGCGTTCTGCATCCCAGAAGCAATGATTCTCTATGACAGTGTTCTTCAACTCCAATCCTCAGGGCCCACCTGCTGGTCATGATTTGAGAATATTCCACTGCATGAATATCTGTGGTAAGTTCTGATGCATTGACCCTGCTCAACACTAAGGAACTCCTGAAAACATGACCGGCATGAGGGCCCATAGGACTGGAGTTGAACATTTCTCTATGAGGACTAGTGATCATAGTAAAGATGGCCAGTCCCATACAGCAGAGACGATTGCTGCATGTAAATGCAACTTTCACTTTCTCTGACGAGTAGGCAATTATTAAAAATTAATGGTTCATTCCCGATGATTGCCTACAAAGTCAGCTCATATAAAGGGACCTGCTTGATGCTGGTGTATGTATGGTAGTTTAGCAAGAAGTAAAGGGCACGGAGAAGGGGTTTACATGCAGGAGGTTGTGAAGGTTCTCATTCATCCATGGCATGGTATGTCAGTAGAAATAAATCAAACCAACTGGACTTATCAAAGAAATTAGTCCAGTTGCTTTGACTTATTTCTACTGATGGACTGCAGGAGCAGACAGCACAGGGTTTGTCTGTGGTCTGTTACCATGGAGATACGTAGGTCTATGTAGCAGCTTTGGAAGATGACATTTGCAAAGGTTCTTGATTTCTTATTTTAGCTATATTGGGACTAGAGAAGTACAAATTGATTCAATATGTCACAAATCGCGTAAAATAGTGCTGACCATTTTACATTTTAAATTCAGTACAGTAGTGAGGGAAAATGCCAGTGAAGGTGAAGACAGAGGGCCACACAGAGGACCTAACCAGCAGGCTTGCCCAAAATGCTTTGCAGTCAGCCTGACAGCCAATCAGGAGGGAGGATACTGGCTGGTCTATTAGGCTCTATGCTAACACTGAAGTACAGAAGCCATTGTGAGCTCATGCATTGATGTGATAGGATGCATCTGCCATATCTGTGACAGACAGAGCAATGAGACACAAAATTCTGCCATTTTAGGGCACTGCAGGGACATTCTAAGGATTGCAAAGAAGAAAAGACACAAGGGCTTTTAAAGAGACAGCACTATTTTGTTATATCCCTTAGCCAGCCTTTTTGGTCCAAAACCTGTTGAAGAGCTTTTGCAGTTTATAAATGAGCACTGCAATAAGCAAGTTTTAGTGAGCCCACAGCAATACACTGTATATTTAGTTTACAGGCAGGGGATGCCCATTTGTGTCTGTTTTTTCCCCAAAAGCTGGTATAATTTTTCTACCATTTATAAGTGAGCATTGCATGTAGTGCGTCAACAAAACTGTAATGTATATTTTAGTGACACCTGGTGGACTTCCTATTGAGCCTGTGTCTTTTTCCCCAAAAGCCTGTTGCAATTTTTCTACCAGTTATCTGTATAAAGAATATTTTACTGCGCTAATAGCAGTGTAAATTTTGGTTGCACTATAGAAATGTCCAATTGCACCTCTTTCCCAAAAAAACATGTTGTGATATTGTTTCAAAGAATACTGCCATATGTGTATAACCGGCATGTATCTGTGCCTGTACAAAGGCAAACCTTTTGGATCGCTTGTTCAGAACAAGCTACTGTTTTTTCTAATAACACAGTCTGTGTTTAAACACCATCTGCTCCTAGTAAGGGACGATTTTTGGAAAATTTTTAATTTTAAAAAGTATAACATATACAAAGCCACAGTGTGTTTTTAAACAGGCTGTTAGCACCATCAACCATGCGTTTACTCCTAGATATACAGTGCCTTGCGAAAGTATTCGACACCCTGGAACTTTTCAACCTTTTGCCACATTTCTGGCTTCAAACAAAAAGATATAACATTTTAAATTTTTGGTGAAGAATCAACAACAAGTGGGTCACAATTGTGAAGTGGAACGAAATTTATTGTATCATTTAAACTTTTTTGTAATAATAAAACTGAAAAGTTGGACGTGCAAAATTATTCGGCCCATTTACTTTCAGTTCAGAAAACTCACTCTAGAAGTTCATTGAGGATCTCTGAATGATCCAATGTTGTCCTAAATGACTCATGAAGGTAAATAGAATCCACCTGTGTGTAATCAAGTCTCAGTATAAATGCACCTGCTCTGTGATAGTCTCAGGGTTCTATTTAAAGCACAGAGAGCATCATGAAGACCAAGGAACACACCAGGCATGTCCGTGATACTGCTGTGGAGAAGTTTAAAGCCGGATTTGGATACCAAAAGGTTTCCAAAGCTTTAAACATCCCAAGTAGCACTGTGCAATCGATCATATTGAGATGGAAGGAGTATCAGACCACTGCAAATCTACCAAGACCCGGCCGTCCCTCTAAAATTTCATCTCAAACAAGGAGAAGACTGATCAGAGATGCAGCCAAGAGGCCCATGATCACTCTGGATGAACTGCAGAGATCTACAGCTGAGGTGGGAGAGTCTGTCCATAGGACAACAATCAGTCGAACACTTCACAAATCTGGCCTTTATGGAAGAGTGGCAAGAAGAAAGCCATTTCTCAAAGATATCCATAAAAAGTCTCGTTTACAGTTTGCCACAAGCCACCTGGGAGACACAACAAACATGTGGAAGAAGGTGCTCTGGTCAGATGAAACCAAAATCGAACTTTTTCGAAACAATGCAAAACGATATGGGAAGATGGTTAAAATTGATGGGAAGATGGATGGAGCCAAATACAGGACCATTCTGGATGAAAACCTGTTGGAGTCTGCAAAAGACCTGAGACTAGAACGGAGATTTATCTTCCAACAAGACAATGATCCCAAACATAAAGCAAAATCTACAATGGAATGGTTCAAAAATAAATGTATCTTAGAATGGCCAAGTCAAAGTCCAGACCTGAATCCAATTGAGAATATGTGGAAAGAGCTGAAGACTGCCCCACTTTTCAGTTTTATTATTACAAAAAAAGTTTAAATTATCCAATAAATTTCGTTCCACTTTACAATTGTGACCCACTTGTTGTTGATTCTTCACCAAAAATTTAAAATGTTATATCTTTTTGTTTGAAGCCTGAAATGTGGCAAAAGGTTGAAAAGTTCCAGGGGGCCGAATACTTTCGCAAGGCACTGTATATGGGTCACTCTGGCATTATTTGCTATTACTGTCATTGTGTCATAGAGCTTGAAAGGTGAGTGACAGAAAAAAAAACAAAACAAAAAAAAACAAGAAAGAGCGTAAGACAATAGAGTAGAGACCTCAAAGCACCTTCAATAGTAGAGTCGATTCGGATCTGAATTGAATTTTTCATTAGAAATGGACCCAAAACAAATTATCATCGTAATCAGTTTTAAAAGGCTGTCCCACAAAAAATATTCTACATCTTTCAAGCCACCAACTGGATCTGAATAAATTTTGCAATGAAATATTGAATATAGCCACTGAGTTACTCAATAAAATGCATCAGTATAGCGCCACCTACTGTTTGTCCTTTTCCTTATTTCTCTGTCCATCTCAGTAGCATCGCTGAGGTGGTTGCACATGTTCAGATTCATTCTTCAACCGCCATCAGCCATATTTACTGTTAAAAGTTTTGACAGTTACTATCAGAGATCTGCTGTAGGGGGGACATGCTCCCTGTGAAAGGACACACACCCTGAACTCCCAGCCTGGAGATATTCAAGCAGAGCGATTGGAGCAATAAATGGTGATCTCTGGACTCGTGTGAGGTACAGGGCTGGTTCTAGCTTTGTCAGAAATAGATTGTAATGTACTATTTGATGTTTGATTTTCATTTTTTACATTAATCATGGAGTAACCCCTTTAAGATTAGTGTTTGTAGTAGTATTGCATGATATTAGCAGCAACTATTTTTTCAGTAAAATCAAACTATGCTGAAATGAAATGAAGACAATATACTATAATGTGATATATTCTAATAGTATGGATTTTGAATGTACCATCCTTCATTAAATGCCAGGACAATCCCATGGATTACCATATAACATGTCACATACCTAACTACCTTCATACCATTAATGAAAGCACAGATAAAGTTAAGTAGAATCATCTCTTAAATTCAACGACACCTACTCTTAAACCAGTCAAGCCAATTTATGTGCTTTATATGAGAATATACATCCCCATTAAAGCCCGAACATCTCCCCCTCAATCACACAAATTGAGAGTCAGCAAAAAGTGCAATTTCACTGACTTATGGAAAAGTTTAAGCATGTTGACAGTAAAACAAACACATTTGTACCTTTCTTATGACACTTTAATAAATTAACATAGTGTCAGCTCAGCTATTATTAAATCAGAACATAATTGCTTTAAATCTATTTCTGCTGATACGCAGCATTTGTTGTGTAACATCTTCAACTCTTCTGTCTCCACAAATGTAGATGAAGCAGTTTGAGAGCAAAATGGTATTGATCTTTTCCCAGCAGCTACCATAAATGACAAGATTTTATTTTTTTTATTACATAAAAGCCATGAGTGGGAGCTAGTTGTTGGTAGACGAGCTCTCGTAAAGTGCTAGAAAGCTTGTGAACTGTCAGAGCAAGTTCAAGCCAGACGACTATGATTTTCAATTA
Source organism: Rhinella marina (assembly GCA_900303285.1). NCBI lineage: Eukaryota > Metazoa > Chordata > Amphibia > Anura > Bufonidae > Rhinella > Rhinella marina. The sequence goes on from ONZH01027793.1 coordinate 26,729, forward strand.
TAGGACACTAACTAAAGCCAATAGTGGGATTTTTATACAGTGCTTTGTTGTAGAAAGCAATACCATTGATAAAAGGTTTAAAGGGTTTCTGTCACCAGAAATAACCCTATTAAACCAAGTGTCATTTGCAATGAGCAAATGACACTTGATTCCAGTAATGTTACTATTATACTTCTCAGTAACGGCGTTTTGCTAAAAATAGCGATTTTATAATATGCTAATGACCTCCCCTAGGTGCAGTAGGCGTGAACCTGCACCTAGGAGAGGCCATAATAACGCCTCTTACCACGCCCCCGGTCGCGCTGATTGACAGGGCCGGGCAGCCAGCTCTTTCGGCTCCCGGCCCTGTACGAACCCGAAATCCCGCGCCTGCGCAGTAATGAAGCCGGGACCCGGGCGGGCGCCGGCTCTCAATGCGCGCTGATCCCGCGCCTGCGCATTGCGATCAGCGCGCATTGAGAGCCGGCGCCCGCCCGGGTCCCGGCTTCATTACTGCGCAGGCGCGGGATTTCGGGTTCGTACAGGGCCGGGAGCCGAAAGAGCTGGCTGCCCGGCCCTGTCAATCAGCGCGACCGGGGGCGTGGTAAGAGGCGTTATTATGGCCTCTCCTAGGTGCAGGTTCACGCCTACTGCACCTAGGGGAGGTCATTAGCATATTATAAAATCGCTATTTTTAGCAAAACGCCGTTACTGAGAAGTATAATAGTAACATTACTGGAATCAAGTGTCATTTGCTCATTGCAAATGACACTTGGTTTAATAGGGTTATTTCTGGTGACAGAAACCCTTTAAACCAGAGCATAATGAAAGGCAGTACTACACTATAATATTATATTTATGTGTATCTCCAATGATGATGAACAGAGCCATATCCCCTGTACAAATGCAAAGCTTTTGGATCACTTGTTCAGAACAAGCTACTGTTTTTCTTCTGATAACAGAGTGTGTGTTGACAGCAGGAGATGCAGACTAGTCAACTATGCAATGTTAATAACTCCTTGTTCAAGGGAACTTTGTAGGAGAGGATTTTAGGATTCTTTGTCCACTTTCCAGTCAATTCTACACTATAATAGTATCTCCAATAATGATGACGATGAACAGAGCCATATTCCCTGTCAAAATTTTACAATTGACAGCAAGAGATGCAAACGAGTCAACCATGCAATGTCAGAAACCCCTTGTTCAAGGGAACTTTGCAGGAGTGGATTTTGGAATTCTTTGCCCACTTTCCAGGCTTCTTCAAGTGCCATCAGATTTAAATGTCTTCGTAGAGATAGGGCTCTCACCATAATTGGAGGCACATTTAAAAGGATTTTTACCTGATTATGGGCTTTTTTACCTAATACATTTAACCCATTCTTACTCCGGTCGGAACTAAACAGACCAATGTCCAGAAGATCTCTGAACGAAGCAAATAAGGAAGAGGCAAGTAACAGGCGAGTATGATTTTTTCAACATGTACCACAAGCTCATATGTTGCCATAATCTTGGAAAACCACTATAAATTATTAAAATTAGTAAATCCACTTAAAAAATGATCTTTTGGTATCTCGCAGAGAAAATTCCTGTCGCTCCCATTTTTAAACACCCCTTTGGCCCCATTCACAGATTTCCATTACTGGTAATTTTTGACAAAACATTTTAAATTCTGTAAGGCAGATTTACTAACCCTGTAGATGGCATAAACATAGATTTATCTACTAGATGCACTAGATTTATCACAGTGGCTCAGGCTGAGTAAAATATTCAGTGCAAGACTAGACCATTTTGTCTATCTTTATACCAACTAATGGTACAAATTTGCACCAGAATTGTGGTGCAATTGTGATGCAAAATGTTGCATCTCACCATACCACCTTTCCCACTGAGCCTACTCCATTGTCGAGGTAGGTGTCCAACTGGGCTAATTTACAGTATACCAAATATTGGCGCAATTAAAAGCCGGTCTAAATGCACTAACATCAGTAACTCTGGGCGTGTATTGGAAATCTTCAAGCAATGTGTGTAATATACTGTAGAGCATGAAAGCGTGTATATTCTGAAAAATGATGGTGTTCCCAGCTCTACCCATGTGACCTTCTGTAATGTATCCATCCTATGAGAAGATCATTTGTGTTTTTCCTATACTAGTGACTGATATTAGCTTCTGACCTGTCTATATCACAAGTGAGAAGATCACTTAATAATAATACATTCTTTTATTCTAGAGATTTGACACAAGTCTACTTAGGCATGTTAGATAAGTAATCACTTGACAGCTATTTTTATGTTTGAGATTTTTACATCAAATTCCCTGGATGTAGTTTACCTTTGAGGCATTCAACAGCAATGACATGACATCTGTAAATGAGACCTTAGCAGCGTTGAGATCTCTTCTTGCTGTTTGTCAGTTAGAGATGTTCCTTACCCTTTTCACCTTACGTTGGGTCCGTGAAGTAACTAAGTTACAGCAGACATTTTTAGCAGTTATGGAACTACCATATAAAATCACCCCACTTTCCTAAAAAAAACATGGTCTCCTCCTCTTCATGTGCTTTCTCTACATCAAACCGGATGCAGTGCTTCATCTGTATATTCACTTATTAAAGCCAAACCCTTATAATTTTACATATATCTACACGTTACTACCGTGACCAGCGTCATGTCATGCAAACACTATTATTGCACTGTTGAGAATGGAACGGTGTGGGAATTTTAACTTATCCAGCTTTTTCATTTTTTTTAAATCCTTTTCAAACCCATTAAAAAGGAGTTGTCTGAGTTATTCAAAAAGTTTATCAAAGCCAGGAATAGTGATAGAATAATAAAAGAAACTATACGCACCAGTATAATGCCCATCTGCTTGCATAGGGGGACATTTAAAAAAAGTGAAAAAAGTGAAGTGAAGTGAAAGTGAAAACAACAAAATAAAAACAATAAAAATTTGGTATTTCTGTAATTGTATTGACCAGCAAAATAAGGATGCCATGTCATTTTTAGCACACAGTGAACGTAGCAAAAACAAATCCCCAAAAAACTTGGCAGAATGGCCTTTGTTTTTGCAAATTCCCCTCCCAAAGCATTACCAATATAAGCTATGGCAAAATACTGTAATAGTGCCATTAAAAATACAACTTGTCCTGCAAAAAACAAGTCCTTATACGGCTCTGTGAATGGAAAACAAAAAAAATTATGGCTCTTGGACAAACAATATTAAAAAATTAAAATTAGGCTGTTAATTAAGGTTGAAGTGATATCACCCCCCCATGTGCAAAAACTTAATTAAACTTAATAGCTTAATTAAAATAGAATAGTGCATATCTTTACATGTGAAGATTGATTGGATGTATCTGTAGTCTATAAACTTTGAGTATACAGTGAGCATATAATATGCTAGGAATATCGTGATGTGCACAATGAAACTAGTAGTCTCTAGAGCTCAGGAAATAGTATTCATCCCTATATAATTAAACCTGACAAGAGGCAGATTTGTTTCTTTCACGTCACAAAGGTATGACAACTTAGTGAAAAATGTTGTAACATCTCCCGTGAGATGAGCTACAAGTAAGAGTGAGCTGAACAGCTGGCCTTCTGTCATTGAGAAGGAAGACTTCTGGAGGATGGTTAAGTATTCAATACTAATAACTAACAGTGCACATTACATACATCGAAAAAATGCTAAAAGTCATGCAGACTGAGCTTGTCAAAACAGCTTTCTAATAGACCAAAGCTAGTCATACACTTAGATAGTTATCTCAGACCCCCCCCACCATCACCACTACCATAAACAGATCAGCTGAGCATGCATGATTATTGCCATAAAAGAAATATGGGCTGGAGTCTGATTAAATTAGGGATATGGCATGGGTCTGATTATTTAAGGGGTCTAATCTGAAATTAATTAGGGGGTCTTATCTGTGAACTGAATTCATTTAGGGGCTTGGTCTAGGTATGATTTATTTGGGGGCCTGGTCTGGGTATGATTTATTTAAGGGCCTGGTCTGGGTATGATTTATTTAGGGGGCTGGTAAGGGTATAATTTATTTAGGGGTCTGGTCTAGCGTCTGGATTTATTTAGGATTCTTGACCTGAATTATTGTGAAGTCTGGTCTGGGTATGAATAAATTTAGTGGTTCTTGCCTGGGGTTTGATTAATATAGGGGTCTGCATGCATTTAGGGAATCTAGTCTGAGGTCTGAATCTCTGTAAGGGTAGTCTGGGATTTGAATAAATAAAAATGTCTGTTGATGTCTGTTTGGGGGTCCAATTTCTTTTGATATAGAAGCTGAGAATGGACTACAAAAGTATGGATCCAAATATATCTGGACAGTAAACTCTGGAGTATTTGAGGCCACACAGAGAAGAAAAGGTAAAATACTACAATGGATAAAGATGTCACCTATGATTCACAGGATGAAATGCATGTATTTTGCCTGTGACTATGTCTGAATATTGCTCTGAAAATAAGAACTATTGTCTGCTAAAAAGTGAGGGAGATGTATTTAACCAAGTCTTTTCTATTTAGTATTGCCCTCACCTAAACATACCAATTTATATTATCTTAGGCATTGTACTTCTTTTACAATACAAAGTGCAATGAGGAGTCTCCCAGGGAAAGAGAACCATGCGCACTGAGCCAGCCTGAATCCTACTTGGTATGAGGGGCAAGCACCCTGAAACAGCTGTCTACGGATGGATATTTAGATTAGTTATTTTCCCTTTTCATGTCCCAAGGCTTTGACTTATAGGCATCCACTTCCAAAAGGTGGCCCTAGCAAGATGGTTCTCTTTTCCTGGGAGATACCTCTTTGCATATTATTTTCCCATGGAGCATTGCCGCTATGTCTCCATACCATGGAGCATTGCCAATAAGTCTCTTTAAGGAGAGACAGCACCAGTGGCATAACTAGATATGACTGAGCCCCACAGCAAATTTTTAAATAGGACCCCTCTTCCCTAGCAACTTCTTTGCAACCCCCTCCTCCTGTGCAACCCACTCCTGTGGCTAGTCAACATTGCTCTCTCAGACAAGGCCCGGCAGCCATTACATCCATTTCCTACAGTGTCTCTCTATATAATGTTGTTGTATAATACTGTTGAGGGGGCCCTGACGATCAAATTAGTCCTCCTCCTGGGTGGGCCCATTCTGAGTTCGGGCCCCAAAGCAGCCGCTTCCCCTATAGCTATGCCCCTGGCCAGCACCCTGCCTAATTTACAATATAAACTAAATTACAAGCTGGTTGTAGCTCAGTTTTTAACTTTTTAGCCTTTTTTTTAAATAAAATTGTTAATACTCAATAAACACAGATTTAAAAAAAAGTGAGGGAGATGTGACTTTCCCCCCAAACAAGATATTTTATAAAATGCTATATACTCACATGAACTACTGATTTATGAAAAAAGAGTCTGTTACACTGTTAGTTAGTAAAGCCGCCAAACACCTTAAGCTGTGTTCGGCCCCGCTGATCTCCAGTTTCCCTGTAGAACAGGCTCCTGTATTGTTACTGTCTTAAGTCATCTCCTTATGTCAGGAAGAGGGGACATATCAAAGGAAAGGTGGGGGATTAACTTTTTAAAATTTCCTTCCAGAGAACTGCAAGGGGAAGCAATGGTAAAATACCTTGTGTTAATAGTTTTACATGGCTATCATATGACAATGTTAGATAAAAAATAATATGTGTTATCATGCTTCATAATAAAACTGCAGAGATATTGTAAAACGCCATACTGTTAATATGTTAATCACATAGCAGTAACAGATCTTGCCCTTATATTTATTATTTACTGCATCATTACCAACCTCGAGCCTGTTACGGCCTCGCTCCACTGGTAGATTTTGATAAATAGGCCCCATCAGCAATCAGAATAGAGCATTTAATTAAAATAATGAAAAATATTTTAAAGGCGCTTCTGCATCATAATTCTTCTGGCTTATTACTTTCTTTGCTATTTCTTCAGACAGCATAACTGCAGCGCACTCATTAACAAGAAGACATTATCAAAGGACCTTTTCTAATTTTAAATTGAATTCTAAATTGCTAAATTCTCATTCTGACATCTACAAATGATTGTTCATCTAATTGCCTGGGCCATTTTAGCATTTTTGTTAGCATCCACTTAATGCCTAGAGCAAAAATCCATTATTCAGTTTCATTTCTTCTAATCCATTGAATTTTACTCAATATTGCAGGGATGTGCATAGTCACAAATACTTTGTTATTCAGGTAGTGTTACGAACATTGCCTTGTTAAAAAAGAAAAAGATGTGAGTGGGCAATGGAAGAGCAGGGCAGAAATAATTTAGCAAAACTGGTATATCACTGCAGAGCAGTCCATGAGGTCAGATCCACTGGCCTACAAGTAGATCCAGAAAAGAAAAGAAAAGAAAGAAGTACAGTTCTTGCAGATTTGAAGGACATATTATTCACAGGTCTGTATGAGTCTTTTATATCTCTGTACAACCTCCAGGTTACATTTTTGCATGAACTTTTATGTGACATGCATAGCACTCTATGGGCCAATACTCTAGCTCCACCAAACTCTGATTTCATACAGAGGCAGAAAGAACGTTCAATCAAATGAAGAATATTTCCATAATATAGTGCCATAGGGAAGCAACATATGGTACAAACTGACTGTCTACCGCTCTGTAGAGACTTCCTGCGTGGCAGTGTTACCAACAAGAATGAACTTAGGGGTAAGCTACATATGCAGCTATACAGGACGCTACAACCTCCCTGCATGAAGAAGGAGCTACTTGGCCAGCACTGCTATTAACTAAAGAGCTCTATAATTAATGCTCCTGTCCACACACTGAGGACACAGGAGCTAAAGTCTGTATTATACCTACCTATTTTTCGGCAGATGATCGCTAACGAGCATTCCCGGCATATTTGTGGGTAGCGGCTCAATCTCCGGCAGACCCCATTATAGTCAAAGGGGCCGGCAGCCGTTCCTGTAACATCTGGCAATGCTGGATCCAGAGAGCTAAAAATGGCATTGTGAAACTAGCCTTAGCTGGCTGTGCATTAGCCCTTTTCACAGTGTAGCTATGAGATGGGGAAACAGCTCCCATTGTGTGACCACTGTATTTGTGTAAATGAAGATAAATGATTTGGACTGACATTCTGCTGTTTGGCCACAAGATTCCCTGTTTCCTAAGCACAGCAACAGACTCCATTTTATGTGATGTTGGAAACTCTTGCGGCCGTTTTAGAGCGAGACTGAGAGAGACACTGAGGACCTGTGTGAGGAGAGAATCCATCAACATCCAGGTATGGGAGCATCTTTCAGTGACCAGAGCTGCAGCCAAGGGGAACTGATCATGTCCAAGACCCTGATCCTGTCGAGAGGAAGGAGGATTGCTGCCAAGAACGTTGATGAGACATGAGGAGCAAAGCAACATACACTGCGGTACTGCACGCTTGTTGGAGAAGCCTTTGTTTGATTCACAGTCACCAGATGATGCAGAGCAGACTTAGGTTGGTAGGCCTGATCGTGCACGCACCTCATTACAGAGTTGGCGCCTAGAATCCTAGAGACTGAGACCAGGCCAGTAGTCAGTTAGTTAGGGTTTCTGTTTGTGCCAGGCCACAAGGAACTGTTCATTACAAGGACTTCACAATTAAAGTTACAGTTCACACCGGAGGGCCGATAAGCTTCACCACAAACTCAAGGCAGGCTGGCGTTTACTCAGAAGAAATACTACAGCACTTGCTACATGACCAGTTATTGGAGGGGGAATAGCATAAAGTATAATAAGATTGTAAGCCGTTGTGCTTTACTGCAGGCTAGCCCGCACCACATACCCAAAGAGTTGTTCCTGATTTTAGGGTAATAACAGGTAAGACGTGGCTGTTTTATTTGAGCCTGCCAGTAGGTAAATTACTGCTCCTACCTACAGCATCCACCGGAGGGTACCACGCTGTGCAGCACAAGGGTCTCAGCCTTCGGGCTGGGTGTTTGTAAGTTTATTTGTGTGCTACGAGCATTTGTGGTAGTGCTCATTATAACGTTTAAGGAAAATACTGTTTTGGCAAAAACTGGTGTTGGAGTTGCTTTCCCTGTTTGTGACTTCACTGTATCCTGGGGAGCCACCCTGGTACACAGCTTAGGCTACTTTCACACTAGTGTTAATCAAATCCCCCATTGACTTTCTCATGACGGATCCATCTTGGAATATGTTAAAGATAATACAACTGGATCCGTTCATAACGGATGGAGATGCTTGTATTATCAGTAATGGAAGCGTTTTTGCTGAACCCTGCGGGATCCAGCAAAAATGCTAGTGTGAAAGTAGCCTTACATAGCTATAGTATAACAGTGCAAATGAACAGGATAAATTATAATAAACATATAAATGCAGTTCACCAACAATATAACTGCTGTGTGATCATCAATGTTCTCTAACAAACCTCTGAGGCCTTCACAGAACAGCTGGTGGACTCAGGTGACTATGATATGTAACTTCTGCAGGCAATTGGTCACAATAGATTTTATTAAGGGGTATCACAGTACAGGGGACCGAACACAAATGCATGCCACACCTTTCAGATTTTTATTTATTAAAATTTTTTAAAATCATGTATAATTTTCTTTTCACTTCACACATACTTTCTACTTTGTTTTGGTCCATCACATTAAATCCCAATAAAATACAGTGAAAAAATGTGACAAGGGGTATGAATACTTTTTTCAAGGCAATGATATTTAAGGACTCTATACTGATGGGGAGTGTTCCACAGGATTGGCGCATAGCAAATGTGGTGCCAATATTCAAAAAGGGTCCAAAAACAGAGGGAAACTATAGGCCGGTAAGTTTAACTTCTGTTGTGGGTAAACTGTTTGAAGGTTTTCTGAGAGATGCTATCTTGGAGTACCTCAATGAAAATAAGCAAATAACTCCATATCAGCATGGCTTCATGAGGGATCGGTCATGTCAAACCAATTTAATCAGTTTCTATGAGGAGGTACCGTATTTTTCGCCCTATAAGACGCACCGGCCCATAAGACGCACCTAGGTTTTAGTGTAGGAAAATAAGAAAAAAATATTTTTCATCAGATCCTCTTATCAGACTGCCCATAAATTTAAGGACATCACATCAGACCCCCATATCAGCCCCCTGTGCCCCCATACCATCTCACTGTGCCCCCATCAGACCTCAGATCAGCAGAATGTGCCCCCATCAGACCTCAGATCAGCAGAATGTGCCCCATCAGACCTCAGATCAGCAGAATGTGCCCCCATCAGACCTCAGATCAGCAGAATGTGCCCCCATCATACCTCAAATCAGCAGAATGTGCCCCCATCATACCTCAAATCAGCAGAATGTGCCCCCATCATACCTAAAATCAGCAGAATGTGCCCCCATCATACCTAAAATCAGCAGAATGTGCCCCCATCAGACCTCACATCAGCAGAATGTGCCCCCATCAGACCTCATATCATGCCCCCATCAGACCTCAGATCAGCAGAATGTGCCCCCATCATACCTCAAATCAGCAGAATGTGCCCCATAAGACCTCACATCAGCAGAATGTGCCCCCATCAGACCTCACATCAGCAGAATGTGCCCCCATCAGACCTCACATCAGCAGAATGTGCCCCCATAAGACCTCACATCAGCAGAATGTGCCCCCATCAGACCTCACATCAGCAGAATGTGCCCCCATCAGACCTCAGATTAGCGTCTTGCGGCGCAGCGTCAGGTCATAGTGCGAGCCGGCAGGGAAGAGAGAAGAGCGCGGAGCGTGGGACCGGACGGCAGCGGCAGCGCAGAACAGGTACGGTAAGTATGGTCTTTATAAGTGGCTGGGTGGGCTGATCTGAGGTCTGATGGGGGTCCCTACGTACAAGTGAGCGCTTCCTTATGGAAGCGCTCACTTGTATTCGCCCTATAAGACGCACAGCATTTTTCCCCCTACTTTTGGGGGAAAAAAAGTGCGTCTTATAGGGCGAAAAATACGGTAAGTTCTAGACTTGACCGCGGCGACTCAATGGATGTCGTATATTTGGACTTCTCCAAAGCGTTTGACACGGTACCACATAAAAGGTTAGTATACAAAATGAGAATGCTTGGCCTGGGAGAAAATGTCTGTATGTGGGTAAGTAACTGGCTTAGTGATAGAAAACAGAGGGTGGTTATTAACAGTACATACTCAGATTGGGTCACTGTCACTAGTGGGGTACCAGAGGGGTCTGTATTGGGTCCTATTCTCTTCAATATATTTATTAATGATCTTGTAGAAAGCTTGCACAGTAAAATATCAATTTTTGCAGATGACACTAAACTGTGTAAAGTAATTAACACAGAGGAGGACAGTGCACTGCTACAGCAGGATCTGGATAGACTGGAGGCTTGGGCAGAAAAGTGGCAGATGAGGTTTAACACTGACAAATGTAAGGTTATGCATATGGGAAGGAATAATGCAAGTCACCAGTACATACTAAATGGTAAAGCATTGGGTAACTCTGACATGGAAAAGGACCTAGGAATTTTAGTGAACAGCAAACTAAGCTGCAGAAACCAGTGTCAGACAGCTGCTGCCAAGGCCAATAAGATAATGGGTTGCATCAAAAGAGGCATAGATGCCCGTGATGAGAACATAGCCCTGCCACTTTACAAATCACTAGTCAGACCACATATGGAGTACTGTGTACAGTTCTGGGCTCCTGTGAACAAGGCAGACATAGCAGAGCTGGAGAGGGTTCAGAGGAGGGCAACTAAAGTAATAACTGGAATGGGTGGACTACAGTACCCAGAAAGATTATCAAAATTAGGGCTATTCACTTTAGAAAAAAGACGACTCAGGGGAGATCTAATAACTATGTATAAATATATCAGGGGTCAGTACAGAGATCTCTCCCATGATCTATTCATCCCGAGGACTGTGACTGTGACGAGGGGACATCCTCTGCGTCTGGAGGAAAGAAGGTTTGTACATAAACATAGAAGAGGATTCTTTACGGTAAGAGCAGTGAGACTATGGAACTCTCTGCCTGAGGAGGTGGTGATGGTAAGTTCACTAAGAGAGTTCAAGAAGGGCCTGGATGTATTTCTGGAAGGTAATAATATTACAGGTTATAGTTACTAGAGATGGGTCGTTGATCCAGGGAGTTATTCTGATTGCCTGACTGGAGTCGGGAAGGAATTTTTCCCCCTAAAGTGAGGAAAATTGGCTTCTACCTCACAGGGTTTTTTTTGCCTTCCCCTGGATCAACTTGTAGGAAAACAGGCTGAACTGGATGGACAGATGTCTTTTTTCGGCCTTACAAACTATGTATATATATACTGGGAAATAATTAAACTTCAGGGTTAAGAACTATGACATTTTCTGCTACAGATGAATGAATTAACCTTGAACAGCAATTTAGAAAAAAAAATGAGGTTGTTTCCTCTCTACTAAACAGAGACCATAATTCTTTGCTAATTACAGTGTCATCTAACTGCAGTGTTTTCTGTTCAGAGTACTAGTTACAGTGTGTAAGAAAACCCATAATTCTAATATGTTGTAAATAACTTAAAAGTATCAAAACCTAAATGTAAACATCTAAAGTGTTTATTTCCATGTTTCATAAGGCTGCATTCACATCTGCCTTATTAGTTTCATTTTTCTATTCTGCTACAGTAACAGAAAAAACACAAAGGGAGTGCCATATTGTCACATCGCAGACACCCGCAGCACTTGATGGATGCCATGATAGTCATGGTGTCAGAAATGTTATCAGAAATAAATAGCACTGCATGCTGCACTATTATGCTGCACTATTCTGTCTTGTCTTTCTTACAGAATCTGTAAGGAAGGTTCCTAATGGAGACAGACAGCTTTACTTGCTTGTCATGCAGACTAAGGCTACTTTCACACGAACGTTGTTTTGCGGGCCACAAATTGCGTATCCGCAAAAAAACGGATGGCATCCGTGTGCATTACGTATTTTGTGGAACAGCTGGCCCCTAAGAGAACAGTACTATTTTTGTCCGTAATACGGGCAAGAATAGGACATGTTCTATTTTTTTTGCGGTGCTACGGAACGGACATACGGATGTGGACAGCACACAATATGCTCTCAGTATTTTTTGCGGACCCATAGAAATGAATGGGTCCGCATTTTTCATGTGAAAAATGCGGATCGGAGCCTGCAAAATATACTGTCGTGTGAAAGAGGCCTAAATGGCAGCATCCACATCCTGACCACCAGGTTGCTGCTTTTTGTCTGGTAATCATATTTTTGATGCTGACAATACACCAGGACAAGCAGAAATGCTGACTTTCAAAGTTTTCAAATAAATCTTAAAGGGTTTCCATTTTACCAAGTTCCAACAGCCTGCCCCACTCAGCAAAGGATTCATAATTACCTGCTCCCGACACTCCTATCCTCTGAGCTGCCTTTAGTGTCTCCATCTTGAGGTCTCCACACTGGTGAGAGAGAAGGTTCTCATTGTTCTCATAGGGTTAGTAGGTAAGGCATCTCAATCCTTGGAGGGATGTGTATGCACTCACCTGTATTAGGGTTTGCAGTGCGTTGGAGATGTAGGGTTCGTAGGTGGAGATGATAAGTATGATAAGGTAACTGCAGCCAGTGCCAATACGTTTGGATGGGATCCTCCAAGCAAAGTTGCCAAACCGCCAGAGGAATATCACAAGAATAGAAGGGTGAAGAGGGGAGGTACACCCCGTTGGGTTCCATCCAACTCAACTGGTTGAGGCAGGCGCAGGGGACAACCAGCAAATTAATAAAAGGAGCTTTATTGGTGGGTAAAAAACAGACAATGCATTTTGGGGTTCTAGGTCCCCTTTATCAAGTCTTTTTTGATGATTGGATAAGGTAGGCACTACTATCACACTTAGCAATAATGGTACTGTTCCTTATTACGAGGTGACCAGTGGTAATGGCTTCTGTGCACGCTGCACAGTGTGGTGGAAGGCTGTACAGCTGCTGGGTACTCACCCTTCTATTCTTCTTCCAGTACTGCATGGCCACAATCACTTGATAACGAGCTGCAGGTAACTATGAATCCTCAGCTTAACTTTGCATCTGCATCGGAGACTCTGTCATAGAGTTCATGAAAAATAACATGAAGGACTTTTTATCTGCTTAAAAAAAACTCTTCACCCGAATGGAAACCCCATTATCGTCAATTAGACTACAATCCTGTCAGTTATGTGCCAAATACAGCACTTCTGTTATTTTCATTCTTCTGCTCCTATAATGGAACAGGAGAACGAAAATAGATAGCACTGATGTGAAAGCAGCCAAAATATGCCAAATATTGCCTCTCAACCAATAAGCTAGAAGATGTATCCTATGCAGTGCTATTGACTAAACAAGGCTTGGCAGAAGTGTGGGATCAAGGGCAATCATGGCTGGGCATCTACTTCAGTAATGACATGTGCCGCATATCTACAAAGTCAGCCCTGTTTCCATGAACACAAGGGAAACCCAAAGTGTCAAACCGCTGGTAACTGGTAGAAAGAACGTCTATTCTCTTTATACAGATCCACTAAAGTAACTAATTATAAAAGCCAAGTCTGTATAACCATAGGATTGTCCCAGAGCTAAAGCCATCAGAGGAAGGAGGCTGATGCAGAAAGATGTGCTACAAAAATGTTTCTGTATTGCAAGTGTAACTACATTACACTCACTACAAATCATACAAGTCCTTATTTTTGAAATGTCAGTCAAGTCTCAGGTTGAGTTTTGGCATTATCAGATAGAGGGAAAGGCTACTTTCACATCTGCTTTTTGGCTTTACGGTTTTGAGATCCGGCAGAGGATTTTGTTCCCATGCATTCAGAATGCAAAATGCATTTTGTGACTGGACACAAAGCTGCTGCAAGCTGAGGTTTTGTGTCCGGTCATTGAAACAGAACAAGTCAGATCCATCACTAAACATAATGTAAGTCAATGGTGATGGATCCGTTTTGGCCAGGTTTTGAGATCCTCTACCGGATCTCAAAATTTGAAACCAAAACGCAGATGTGAAAGTAGCCAGAGAAAGTTGTAATCAGTGTTCAGAGACCATGATATAGACAGGAAACGTAACAAAAATAGTGCAGAGAAAGTTTCTTTTAAGAAACTGTAAACTTTTTTAATTTTCTTAAAATTGGCTTTATAAGCATATACAGAGAAACTTAAAGAGGTTGTCCAGTCCCAAAATCAAAATTCTTTTTATGTGCTTCTAACACGCCTCATCATGCACATATATGCCCCAATTCCTGGTTTTCATGTCTGCTTTCCTTCCCCCAGTCTGGGCATCAGAGTATCCTGGCAGATCTGTTTATATTCCTAGTTTCCTGTTTTATTGAATAGGTAACTTTATTGATAAAGCCTGGCTGCACTGCAAAGTGATGAGTCACATGCTGGCCCCGCCCCCCACTGTTCAGTCTGCAGTGCTAATCCCGCTACATATGGCCATGTTACCTCACCCATACATAACATAGTAACATAGTTTATAAGGCCGAAAAAAGACATCTGTCCATCCAGTTCGGTCTGTTATCCTGCAAGTACATGAATCCTGCTAGTTTATTTCTCACTCACTGCCTAAATCACATCACTGATTGTCCACAGGCTTCTCACTCACCATCTACAGAGTACAATAAACAGCTGGATTTGGCAAGCACATCCAAACACATCTGTATCTAATCCTATCATGTATGATACAGCCTGCTGTGCCTGATATCCTTCCTGCTGAGCTGTGTATCTAATCCCATTTTGTACTATACTGTGTGGTGTGGATCTAATCCCATTTTGTACTATACTTTCTGGTGTGGTGTGTATCTATTCCAATCTTTTAATATACTCTCTGGTGTGTATGTAAGTTTATCATGTCAGATACTGTCTGCTGTGCCTCTATATCTAAGGCTACTTTCACATTAGGGGCAGCACGGATCCGGCACCTAAAGGGTGCAGACGGATCCGTACTGCTGCTGACACATGTGTGGAGCTGGAGCAGTGCTCCGGCCCCACACATGTTGACACATACACAGAGGACATACATACACACACATACGCACAAACACACTTACATACTCCAGCCCGGGACGCCGGCAGCACGTCTTCACGCGCCTCCTGCGCGCAGTGATGACAATTCCCCACAGCGCTCTCTGCTGGGCGCAGTGGGGAAACGTCATACCTGCGCGCAGGAGGCGCGCGAAGACATGCTGCCGGCGTCCCTGGCTGGAGTATGTGAGTATGTATGTGTATGTATGTGTATGTATGTATGTCTATCTATGTATGTATGTCTGTCTGTATGTTTCTCTGTAGCCGGATCCGGAATGACCCCCCATTGCAAGTCAATGGAGGACAGATCCGGATTACTGGTGTGTCACACCAAACGGATCCGTCCCATTGACTTGCATTGGGAGTCATTCCGGATCCGTCTTGGTGCGGATGCCTGGACCGGAGAGCAAACCGCAGCATGCTGCGGTTTGTTCTCCGGTCTGGAGACGGAACGGAATGCTTTCAGGAGCATTCCGTTGTCTTCAGTTCAGTTTTGTCCCCATTGACAATGAATGGGGACAAAACTGAAGCGTTTTTTTCCGGTATTGAGCCCCTATGACGGAACTCAATACCGGAATTTAAAAACGCTAGTGTGAAAGTAGCCTAAGGCTATAATCTGTCATACAGTCTACTGTTGCTAAAAAAGATTCTCATGTGTGATGCTGCCTGCTAAGCTGTGTAATCTAATCTTATCTTGTATGATCCTGCCTGCTAAGCTGTGTATCTAATCTTATCTTGTATGATCCTGCCTGCTAAGATGTGTATCTAATCTTATCTTGTATTATACTGCCTGCTGAGCTGTGCATCTAATCCTATCTTGTACTGTAATGCCTGTTGAGCCTGTGTATCTAACCCTATCTTGTATAATCCTGGCTGCTGACCTGTTGTATCTCATCCTGTCTTTTATGATACTGGCGGCCAAACTGTGTATATAGATCCTCATGCACATGACCCTATCCGTTGTGTGGTCTGCAAGTCATGTATCCACTAATGAAGTATACTGTCCGTGTGTGACCTGCATTTTTTTTGCAGAGCCATTGACTTCTATGGGTTCTATGGCCTGCATTTTCAGGACCAGAATAGGACATGTTCTATCCTTTGCGGAAATTACATACAGATGAGGAAAGCACACTGACCATCATTTTTTTTCCACATCTGTATGTCAGTTCTAGAAAACATAAAACATGTCCTATTCTGGTTCTCAAAATGCAGACCTCAAACCCATAGAACTCAATGGCTCAGCAAAAAAAATAAAAAATAAAAAATACAGGTCCCACATGGACAGTATCCTTATTTAGCAGATGCACATCTTGCAGACTGCAAAACCCATATGGTTGTGTGCATGAGGCCTATTCCTATCTTTTTTAATGTATCATACAGCCAGTCTCTATCTGATCGTGGGGTATGTACACATGATGGTCAGATAAAGACTGGTTGTATCATACATTACTTCACACAGTCAGATCCGGTCAGGGAAGACTTGGTCAGCCTGGAAAATGTGGCCGACACTTGGACCAGGACATGGATTTTGGGGCTGATCACGGTCGCTTGCATGAGCCCTATCACTCATACTGAGCCTTCATAAGAAGGACATCCACAGTGCCCTAATAACAGTGACATCCACAGTGCCCCTATAACAGTGATCTCCACAGCGCCCCCATAACAGTTACATCCATGGTGCCCTTAAATGCCAGCCAAAGTACCCCCATTGCCATCCACAGTGCCCCCAAATGCCACCCCGTGCCTTCATTGCCATCCACAGTACCCTAAATGCCATCCAGTGCCCACATTGCCATCCACAGTGGCCTCAAATGAAATCCAGTGCCACCGATTTCCATCCACAGTGCCTCCAAATGCCATCCAGCGCCCCACTGCCATCCACAGTGCCCCCAAATGCCACCCCGTGCCTTCAATTGCCATCCACAGTACCGTAAATGCCATCCAGTTCCCATTGCCATCCACTGTGCTCCCAACTGCCATCCAGTGACGCCTAGTGACATCCACAGTGTCCCATTGCCATCCACACTGTCAACATTGCCATCCACAGAGTCCCCATCGCCATCCATAACACCCCCAGATGCCATCTAGTGTCTCCATTGCCATCCACCGTGCCACTAGTACCATCCACAATGCTCTTAGTGCCATCCACAGTGTCCCTAGTGCCATCTACAGTGCTCCAGTGCTATTTGCAGTGCCCCTAGTATCATCCACAGTCCCCAGTGCCAACCACAGTGCCCCAAATGCCATCCACAGTGCCTCCGAATGCCATCCAGTGTCCCTATTGCCATTCATAGTGCCCCCAATTGCCATCCAGTGCTTCCATTACTATTCACACTGCCCTCAAATACCATCCAGTACCCCTAACGCCATCCACAGTGGCATCCACAGTGTCCCAAATGCCATCCATAGTGCCCCAGTGCCATCCTCAGTGTCCCCATTTGCCATCCACAGTGTCCCCATTGCCATGCACAGTGCCCCATTGCCATCCACAGATCCCCTTTGCCATCCACAGTGCCCCCAGTGTTCCCACAGTGCACCCAATGACATCCACAGTGCCCCAGTGCTAACCACATTACCCCTAGTGCCATCCACAGTGCCCATAAATGCCATCAAAGGTGCCCCAAATGCCATCCAGTGCCCCCACTGCCATCCACAGTGACCTCAATGCCAACCAGTATCCCCATTGCTATCCACAGTGCCGCCAAATGACATCCAGTGCCCCTATTGCCATCCAGTGCTCCTAGTGCTATTCACAGTGTCCCCATTGCCATCCAGTTCCCCTAGTGCCATTCACAGTGCCCCCATTGCCATTCACAGTGTCCCCATTGCCATCCACAGTGCCCCCCAGGTGCAATCCACAATGACCCTATTGCCATCCACAACATTCCCAGTGAGATCCATAGCATAGCGAACAGCCTCTGAAGTTTACATCAATCTCTTTATGGGTCAGTATAGGCTTCACACAGAAGCCTGTACACTCAGTAGATGGTCGGCATACACAGTAGTGTGCAGACGTCGGGACCTGGGAAGGCCGGCAAGGAGGAGGTGATGTCAGCGATGACGTGCCATCTCCAGCTTAAGGCTTCATTCACACGTCTGTATGTGTATTGCGGTCTGCAAATTGCGGATCCGCCAAAAAAATGGATCACTTCCCATATGGCATCCGTGTTTACGTTTATTTTGCGGATCCATTGTAACAATGCCTATCCTTGTCAGCAAAATGACAAGAATAGGGCATGTTCTATCTTTTTTTGCGGAACGGAAATACGAACATACGGAAACGGAATGCACACGGAGTACCTTCTGTTTTTTTGCTGACCCATTGAAATGAATGGTTCTGCATATGGTCTGCAAAAAAACGGAACGGACACGGAAACAAAATACGGTCGTGTGAATGAAGCCTTAAAGAGGAAAAAAAGAAGATGCCTTAGAGCCGAAGCCCTAAAAGCACGACAGAAGCGATCACGTGGTCGTGAAGAGGATCGGGGAAACTCTGATGCTGCTGGAGGTAAGTATGGCTTTACTAACCTTCTCTCCACAGTTTATATTCAGGCCTCATTTTTTTATGTAGGGCAGGAGAACCCTTTAACTACTTAGTGTTTGTATTTTACTGGATACTTTTTTTTACTGTAAGCTATTATTCTATCTTTCAATAATTTAGAGAAATTAAATGTGAATACTGTACGTACATTCTTTGGAAACTGATGAGAACAAATGAGTTATGTTGGCAGTAGGAGTGAAGAGGAAATAGGAGGTGATATACTGTAAATCAGTGACATTAATTTCCTTTCATCAAAGTCAAGAATTTGGAAAACCAATGCTTTTGTAAACATTGGAAGTATAAAAGAGTTCATTTTGAAAGCCTAGCCTTGACCTAAATATTAACCCCCGACCTATTTAGGACCAAGGGATTATTTTTTTTTTTAATCACTGTATTCCCAGAGACGTAGCCATATGTTTTTATTTTATTTTTATTTATTTTTTGCTGTCCAAGTTGCACTTTTTATTGTGCCATTTTGGGGTACATATAATTTATTGAATACTTTGGCTTGTGGGGACCTACACAATATTAGGCAGCTGGTTGAAATGTTGCAGCTGATTACTGGACATACACTCATTAACAAAACAAAATAAAATAACGCACCAAGAAGGAGTTGTGGGAATCAAGTGAAACTTTCTATGTATGAATGTAATGATGGTAAATGTAATTGATTACAATTAGTGTTGAGCAAATCGAAGTCAAACAAATTGATTTCACGAAAAATTTGATTGCCACAAGTCGAATTCCTCACGCTTCATGGTAACAAATCAATTTTCTCTGAAATGGCAGTAAATACAAAAAAAAATACATACTCACCTCATCCATTTGCGCACGAAGAGTCTGTTATGGCCATCTTGATGGATACAGTGTGAAATCTTGCACGGGTGAACGTATGATGTCACCACACCGGTGTGCTGGCCAGGTGCAGTGATGTCATCAGTGATGACGTCAACGTGCCCGGCCAGTGCGACGGCGTCATCACATCACTGCACGAGATTTCACGCAGTGTTTTCAATCAAGATGGCTGCGACGACCTCTATGCGAGCAAATGGATGAGGTGAGTGTTTATTTATTTTTACCCTGATTAACCCCTGAAAGGCCTAAATCAGCGATGAACTCTGCATCTGAGGGGTTCAATGAGGGGGGGCGGCTTTATCGCCGTTGTCTGTCACTCTGTCATAGAGGCATCCAGGGGCGGATTGGGAACTTAAGTGGCACTGGAAAAAAAACCTAAAAGTGGCCCCATGTAGGAGTGTCTAAATTGACTGGAGGCGGGGCATCATAAGTAGGAGGAGTCAGCAATCCCGTAGCGCAAAATACTGTCCCAGCAGAAACTTATACACAGAGCAGCACAATATATTGCCCCACAAGCTGTCCTTCTGTGTTGGGTCATCAACCCGCCGGGAAATTTCCCTGTAAGGTCTATGGTCAATGCACCCCTGCCTGTGCCTCAAGGATAATGCCTCAACTAATTAGTACTTAACTTTTATTTATAATACTTAACCACTTCACGTCCGCCCATTGACTATAAAACATCCGTGAGTGGTTGTTAATTTCTGAATGGACGTTTCTGAATGTCCATTCAGAAATAGCAGCTGCACGCTAATCGTGCAGCTGCACAGTGGGGTAACCTGCTGTCAGTGACAGCAGGGTACCCCAAAGAGAAGGCAGGGACCATTCCCGCTACCTGTTCCGGCCCGGCGGTCACATGATCGCTGGGGCCGGGAGCGGGCAGGAGCTGCCGGGTCTCTCATAGACCCGATCAGCCCTGCACTGAGGCTGTACAGCATAGTATTATGCTGTACAGCCTCTCTGGGGATTATTACTATGTCAGCCCCAGTTACAGGAGAAACCAAGAGAAACCAAGTGTAAAAAAAAAAAAAATAAGTAAGTTAAATGTCCCCCTGAGGTCTTGTATGACCTTATGGGGGACACAAAGTGTAAAATAAAAATAAAAAATAATAAAAAAATAGAGTATGATATAAAAAAAAATAAAAATCACATTTAAAAATAATTTCCCCCCAAATATGTCATTAAAAATGCTATAAATAAAAATAAATAAATAAAATAGACATATTTGGTATCACCCACTGCGTCCGCAACGACCGGCTCTATAAAAATATCACATGATCTACCCCATCAAGTGAACTGCGTAAAAAAAAATATAATAAAAATTATGCCAAAACAGCTTTTTTTTGTCGCCTCACCTACCAAAAAACATAATATCAAACAATCAAAAAGTCGTATGAATCCCAAATGATAGCAAATAAAAATGTCACCTTATCCCGCAAAAAATGAGCCCCCACAAGATCATAGCCCGAAAAATGAAAAAAATGGCTCTTAAAAAATTGCAACACAAAAACATGATTTTTTTTCTGAAAATGCTCTTATTGTGTAAAACGTAAAAAAAAAATAAATAAAAAATAGACATATTTGGTATCGTTGCGTCCGTAACAACTGGCTCTACAAAAATATCACATGATCTACCCCATCAAGTGAACATAAATATAGAAAAATGCCCCTAAACTGCTTTTTTTAGTTAACCTCCCAAAAATTAGATTAAAAAGTGATCAGAAAGGTGGATGTACCTCAAAATAGTGCCAATAAAAAGCACAGCTTGTCCCGCAAAAAATAAGACCTCACGCAGCTCAGTCCACAAAAAAATTAAAAACTTATCACTCTTACAAACCATGACAAAAAATTCCATGTTAGAAAATGCAGATGCTGCTCCTCCCCTTCTGAGCCCTGGTGTATCCCCAAATAACAGTTTACGACCACATGTGGGGTGTTTCTGCAAACTGCAGAATCGGGGTAATAAAAATATTGAGTTTTGTTTTTTGTTAACCCTTGATGTGTTACAGGAAAAAAATGATTAAAATGGTAAATCTGCAAAAAAAAGTGAAATTTTTGAAATTTCACATCTATTTTTGCTTTAATTCCTGTGGAATACTTGAAGGGTTAACAACATTTCTAAAACCAGTTTTGAATAGTTTGAGGGGTGTAGTTTCTAAAATGGGGTAATTTATGGGTGGTTTTTATTATGTAAGCCTCACAAACTGACTTCAGAACTGAACTGGTCCTTAAAAAAGTTGATTTAGCAAATTTGCAAAAATTGCATCTAAAATTCTAAACCTTCTACTGTCCTAAAAAAAATAAAATGACACTACCAAAATTATGCCAACATAAATTAGACATATGGAGAATGTCAATTAAAAAGGATTTTATGGGGTATCACTATCTGTCTTAAAATCAGAGATTCAAGTTTACAAAACAGTGAATTTTTTCAAATTTTTGTTAACTTTTGGATTTTTTTATAAATAAAATTAAAACTTATCGACTCAAATTTACCATTAACATGGAGTACAATGTGTCACGAGAAAACAATCTCAGAATCGCTTGGATAAGTAAAAGCGTTCCAAAGTTATTACCACATGAAGTCACTAGAGATGAGAGAAACGTGCTCGTTGCGAGCACTGTAGCGCTCGGATCCCCTGCGAACAAATGCCTGCAGGCATTGCGGATCCGTCCTCAGCTGCATGTAAGTCAATGGGGACGGATCTGTTTGGTATGACACTCATACCAAACGGATCCGTCCCCACTGACTTTCAGTCGGGTGAGGAGGACGGATCCGTTTGGTATGAGTGTCATACCAAACGATCCGTCCCCACTGACTTACATGCAGCTGAGGACGGATCCACAATGCCTGCGGGCATTGCGCAGGGGAGCCGAGCGCTACAGTGCTCGTAACGAGCACGTTCGCTCATCTCTAGAAGTCACACATGTCAGATTTGCAAAATTAAGCCTGGTCAGGAAGGGGGTACATGGCCCGGATGGGAAGTGGTTAAAGCCCACAAGGTAAACACATATATATATATATATATATATATATATATATATATATATATAAAAGTGCACTCAAAGAAAAGGAATGGTCTTAATGCTACATTATCAGAGTATACTAGGCAGTAATGGAAGGTACACTAGAAAAAGTTCAAACAGACCTAGGTCGCTTTCCCTGGCCCTATTTAGCCTGGTCTAATATCCTCGTCCAGGTAGCAGAGCACCCTCTTTGTCCTAGTCCAGGGTTGCTGACTAGGACTCCCTAAGGCCTCATGCACACGATTGTATAAAAAAAAAGGATCCGCAAAAAATGGATCCACAGAAAATACGGATGACATCCGTGTGCATTCCGTATTTTTGCGGAACGGAACAGCTGGCCCCTAATAGAACAGTACTATCCTTGTCCGTAATGCAGACAATAATAGTGCATGTTCTATCTTTTTGCGGAATGGAAATACGGACATACGGAAACGGAATGCACACGGAGTAACTTCAGTTTTTTTTGCATACCCATTGAAATGGTTCTGCATATGGTCCGCAATAAAAACGGAACGGACACGGAAAGAAAATACGTTTGTGTGGATGAGCCCTAAATCGGGGCAGTTTGGAAACTGAAAGTCACCCTGGAAAAATAAACCTAATAGGAGGTGTCTAAATTGGAGTGTCTAAATTGACCGCTGACCATACCATAGCGCAAAATGCCATATATCACAGTGCAGCACAATATATTATGCACAAAAAGCTTTCCCTCTGCGTTTTCCATCAATAGCTGCCATTTTCTGTTCTTCTCCTCCCCCAGTTATCTCTGATTAAGATTTGGAGCAGGGAACTTAGGAAGTGAGATGCGGGCCATAATTGAATTCAGGAGGACATGTGCAGTCACTGGTTGAGTACATGCTTGATTCTCACAGCACTCATTATGTACTCGACCAGTGACAGAGAGTGGGGGCATGGGTGGCCCCCTGGGCATTTGTCCACTGGGAAATTTCCCTGTAAGCTCTATAGCCAATCCGCCCCTGGAGGCATCTCTCACCAAGAGGTACATTACCCAAACGTAGCCTTTGCAAACCTTTTTTTTTAATAAGACAGAGGGGGAAGCACTTTTACACCCTCTTGTGGCAAGACTCAAGGCGTAATCAGACCACACCTGTAATCAAATACATATCAGCATGAGGAAGAACTGCATGCTGAGTTTTTCAGCAATCCTACATTTCTGGTGCATTACTTTTCTTGCCAGTGAATGGACGCATCCTGCTGTGTAAAATCAAAGTGGATCTGTTTAATTCCGGTATTGAGATCTTTAATTGACAACACAAATGTGAAAGCAGCCTTAAGCAGATATGTAAATGATTATACATGTGTTAATACATTGACTTTTGCCACAAGTGCTCAAATTGCGTAAATGTGTGTATGTGAATACATACAGTGATCCCTCAAGATACAATGGCCTCAGGATACAATATTTTCAACATACAATGTTCTTTTCTGACCCATCATAAGTTGAAAATAGACTCAACATACAATGCCTCAGACTCAGATCCAACCAATCAAGGTCACTTCTCTGGTAAATATCTGTATTAGTTACTAGTTATCAGCTATTCCTGACTGTTATATGTAAGGACACGTTTTATCTGTCTTAGTTATCTGCTTATTTTTCTTAAATCTTCATTTTCTCTTATCTTGGATGACATTTTGGGGTTTTGGAAGCGATTACTTAACTTACAATGGTTGCAACATACAATGGTCATCCTGGAACCAATTAATATTGTATCTTGAGGGACCACTGTAAGACATTCAATATGCAATGTGTTCATCTAAAAACTCAGTAAATTATTTGCCAACTACCCAGTTTATTATTATATAGATGAATTGGGTGGCTGCGATGACTTTTAAGCACAGAGAAAAGGCTTCCAGGAAACAACAGTCTGAGGCACAGGCAAATCAGATCACTACTACTGAAATTAAATGTGTATGTTGGTGAAGTTTTAGAGATTTGTGAAATGGGGTCAGGTACTATTTGCATGTAGCTGTACAGTGGGCCCCCACAATTGCCTTACCTAGCCTCATTTGAGGTGCACCCCTGGATATGTTCAGTTTTTATTTCTGATTGGTCTTAAAGTAGCACTTTCAAGAAGAACATGCTGCATCTCCCGCTGAAATGTTCCACTAGGGATGCCTTGTCTTCTGCAGGAGAAAGTGATTCGTTCTCCATCAAGCTAGTAACAAACCAATACTTTTGGGTACAACCACGCACAGTTAGAGCAATGCTTTTTCTCTTGGACATAATATACCAACTAATAAGAAAATTGGAAA
>ONZH01027794.1:0-27954 GCA_900303285.1 Rhinella marina
CCTCCACAAAATTTTAAGAGGTCTCACCTCTTGGCCTCCACAAAATTTTTAAGGTCCCCTCTTGGGCCTCCACAAAATCTTTAAGAGGTCTCACCTCTTGGGGCCTCGACAAAATCTCTTAAAGAGGTCTCACCCCTCTTGGGCCTCCACAAAATCTTTAAGAGGTCTCACCTCTTGGGCCTCCACATAATTTTAAGAGGTCTCACCTCTTGGGCCTCCACAAAATCTTTTAAGAGGTCTCACCTCTTGGCCTCACAAAATCTTTAAGAGGTCTCACCTCTTGGGCCTCCACAAAATCTTTAAGAGGTCTCACCTCTTGGCCTCCACAAAATCTTTAAGAGTCCACCTCTGGGCCTCCACAAAATCTTTTAGGTCTACTTCTTGGGCCTCCACATAATTTTAAGAGGTCTCACCTCTTGGGCCTCCACAAAATCTTTAAGAGGTCTCACCTCTTGGGCCTCCACAAAATCTTTAAGAGGTCTTCACCTCTTGGGCCTCCACAAAATCTTTAAGAGGTCTCACCTCTTGGGCCTCCACAAAATTTTTAAGAGGTCTCACCTCTTGGGCCTCCACAAAATGTTTAAGAGGTCTCACCTCTTGGGCCTCCACATAATTTTAAAAGAGGTCTCACCTCTTGGGCCTCCACAAAATCTTTAAGAGGTCTCACCTCTTGGGCCTCCACAAAAATCTTTAAGAGGTCTCACCTCTTGGGCCTCCACAAAATCTTTAAAGAGGTCTCACCTCTTGGGCCTCCACAAAATCTTTTAAGAGGTCTCACCTCTTGGGCCTCCACAAAATCTTTAAGAGGTCTCACTCTTGGGCCTCCACAAAATCTTTTAAGAGGTCTCACCTCTTGGGCCTCCACAAAATTTTTAAGAGGTCTCACCTCTTGGGCCTCCACAAAATCTTTTGAGGTCTCACCTCTTGGGCCTCCACATAATTTTTAAAGAGGTCTCACCTCTTGGGCCTCCACAAAATTTTAAAAGAGGTCTCACCTCTTGGGCCTCCACAAAATTTTTAAGAGGTCTCACCTCTTGGGCCTCCACAAAATCTTTAAGAGGTCTCACCTCTTGGGCCTCCACAAAATCTTTAAGAGGTCTCACCTCTTGGGCCTCCATAAAATCTTTAAGAGGTCTCACCTCTTGGGCCTCCACAAATTAAGGTCTCTTGGCCCCAAATTGAGTCTCACCTCTTGGGCCTCCACATAATTTTAAAGAGGTCTCACCTCTTGGGCCTCCACAAAATCTTTAAGAGGTCTCACCTCTTGGGCCTCCACAAAATCTTTAAGAGGTCTCACCTCTTGGGCCTCCACAAAATCTTTAACAGGTCTCACCTCTTGGGCCTCCACAAAATTTTCCATGAGCCTCTGGCCAGCCCACGGCCTCTTCCTGCCTTTTGCGGTCCTACGCATCCCTCCACATCCCCACTGCTTTACCTGCTAGACATGACACTGGGCCAGGTCGGGTCACTGATATCTCTAGCGCCAACAATTTGGGCATTTTAAGGCTTCTGCATGTGTTTGAGTTGTTTTTACATTTTAAAGAAGACATGTCTGACCACATTTCACACACACACACAATGACAATTAGGGGTGGGGTCTATTTGCTTTCCCCCTTGCCTATGCCATCTGTGGTTGTCATAGGCAACGTGATTTTAAGGGGTGCAGAATTTCATCTTCTTTTTTGTCTAGTTTGGCTTGGGGTCCATGGCAATGTAGAGGAAAGAAGGTTTCCTTGTATGGTCTCACTTTACAGAGAGATTAGATTGTCTTTGGAGTGTATTGTTGAGAGGCTGTGATAGTGGCGTAATAGTGCGACTTGGGCGCGTTATATGCACCCAGACATGCTTCCCCTGCTGTCCCAGTTGCATTCCAGCAGTGTTGGCATCCTTTTCTGAGGTTCCAGGGTGGACTTGGTGACCTCCAAGTGGTCGAATTGAGATTTCCAAGTGGCGAGCATTTTTTTCCCATAGACTTTAATGGGATTCGATATTCGGTCGAATAGTCGAATTTCGCGGTCTATTCGAATCGAATTTCGAACTTTCGAATATTTCACTACTCGCTCATCTCTAGTAATCAGGCCTCATCCACAAACAGTGAAATACATGAGCACCTCCCCCACCTCTCTTATCTGAGCAGTGGCTGAGTGTACAGTATTTACACAAAGGAGAGCTCCTTATCTCTATCTGTATCACACTCTATAGAGATAAACACAATAGCTGTTATGAAAAGCAGAGCAAAGAGGCTCTGGTCCAACTCTGCCAACAGAGAGGCATTGATGCCACAGGCAAAAACAGGACCAGGATGATTTTTTAATTGATGGGGCAAGACGAGGAGCTGCACCAGGTGGAACCTGGGCAAAGTCACCGTATGGCTCAAGGGAACCAAGCAACGGACAGCACTGCTATAACTGTTTCTTCTGAGGACACCCACAGCACCAATCCTCAGGAGGGTGTGGACTTAGCTCTTCAGTGGATTTTACAACAGATGGGTGGATGTGACCCTAACCTGCACCTGCAGATCATTACGCAACATCACCAGACGGCTGAACGTAGAGCCGAGAGGGAGGCTGCAGAACGGGAACGGGCTTTTCAGCTAGAAATGGCGAGAATTCAACAGAGCAGCCATTCTCCACAAACTCCATCTCAGGGTTCACACCTAAGGAGACCCCGGGTGGAGAACTTTCCTATGTTGGAAGAGGACGGTGATTTGGACATTTTTCTGCGGAGTTTTGAGAAAACGTGCAGACAGTACCAACTGCCCTGTGAGCAATGGGCACAATATCTGACACCAGGGTTGAAAGGTAAAGCTCTGGATGCATTTTCGGCTCTTTCTGAAGAGCAAGATGGGGACTATGATGCCATAAAAGAGGCACTGATCAAAAAGTACAATCTCACCCCAGAGGTCTACCGTAAAAGGTTCAGAGGAATCTAAAGGACTCCTACCGACAGCTATGCTAATGTTGTTAGCCGCTTGAGGACTACTTTTCGGCAATGGACGAGAGGACTATCTATTTCCACCTTTGATGAGTTGGAGGACCTCATGATCAAGGATCAATTTCTCCATATCTGCCCTGTGGATGTGAAGCAGTTTATATGCGACAGAGAGCCTAACATGGCAGACCAGGCAGCACAAATTGCGGACTCTTATACAGCCAACAGGATGCATGACACCCGGAAGCCATCTGTGACCAGCTGGAAGGGAGGTAAGCCAGTGGGAGCCCCCACTCCCTCCCCCAGCCGATACCCAGGGCACCCTACTTCTATATCTGGGGCTCCTGGACCAGGCCTAGGTTCACAGATCCCCGCAGATGTTTTACCTGCAACCAGGTGGGGCATGTGAGTGTCATGTGTCCAGATAAGAGAAGGAGCACCCCTACCCCCCACTCACCATCTGTGCACCCCCCTTCAGTCTTATTTGTGGCCGGGGCTGAAGGGAAAGCTGTGGATAACTTCCAGTCTGTTAGTGTGGGAAATAGGATTACAGTTGGCCTCCGCGACACTGGAGCAGAAGTGACCCTTGTGCGGCCAGAGATGGTGAACTTGGCGGACATAATTCCAGGAAAGACCATGTCGGTGACAGGAGTAGGGGGGTCAGCCCTGCCGTGCCCATGGCCCATGTGTACCTGGACTGAGGAGCAGGCAGGGGATTGAGAGAAGTAGGGGTATCTAACACTATTCCTACCAATGTGCTGCTGGGCACAGACCTGGGGCGGATGTTGTCCCACTATGTGCCTATATCTCAAACCAAGGCCACTACTACCACAGAGGCTGGTGCTTCAGCAACAATGTCCCATGATAATTTGGGGAGATGTACTGACTTGGAGGGAGCGCTATGAAATGATGGCCCGATTGATATTTCTCAGGCTCATGGTGAGGACTGTGTGCATGTTGCTGCCGTGACTCGTAGTCAGACTGCTCGTAACCCTCCAGCCACTGTCATGGGTGATGAATCCCCAACTGAAATACCTATGGAAGAGGGCCCAACTCGTACCATAGAGCCTCCTAACGTGGTTATTCCCCCTGAAGTCCCTTCAATGCCCTCAGGGGATCCCATATCAGTGTCTGGACTAGAAACCCCATCAAGCCATAGTCTGTGGCTGGATAGTGCAGCCTTCCAAAAAGCCCTGCTAACGGACCCCAGCCTGGAGGCCTTGAGAAGACTGGCTGACCAACCCCCTGCTGTGTCTGACAAGGAGAGGGTGTACTGGAACCAAGGGAGACTCTATAAAGAAAATATCTCCACCAACGGACAACAGCCCTGGGACTCTGAAAAAAGGCTGGTTGTTCCCTATCAGTTCAGGGAACAGTTATTGAGGATTGCGCACAAAATACCCCTTGCAGGACACTTGAGAGTGCACAAAACTAAAGCTCGCTTGACCCATCACTTTTATTGGCCATCCATGGGTACTGACATAGCCAACTACTGCAGGTCTTGCCTCATTTGCCAACGAGTGGGAAAAGCCGGGGTGATACAAAGGGCCACATTAATTCCTCTCCCAGTGATTGATGAACCTTTCCAGCGTGTGGCTGTTGATATCATAGGACCTCTGGCGATTCCCAGCAGCTCAGGAAAATGCTTCATACTCACAGTGGTCGACTATGCTACACGTTATCCAGAAGCTGTGGCATTGTCATCCATACGAGCAGATAAGGTGGCTGATGCATTACTCACTGTATTTTCCTGTGTTGGATTCCCCCGAGAGATGCTGACTGATCAGGGGACCCAATTCATGTCCAATTTAATGCAGAGCCTCTGCCAAAAGACTCAAGTGCAGCATCTCGTGTCCACCCCCAAACCAACGGATTATGCAAGCGATTTAACGGGACTCTAAAACAAATGCTGAGGATGCTTGTAGAGACTGAAGGGAGTAACTAGGAACGTTACCTTCCACACCTTCTGTTTGCCTACCGAGAAGTGCCCCAGGCCTCCACCGGATTTTCTCCTTTCAAGCTCCTCTATGGGTGAAGTGTACGAGGGCCCCTTGACCTAATTAGGGACTCTTGGGAGGGCCACCTTGAATCCCCTGAAGTCTCAGTGGTGGAATATGTGATGAGATTCAGGGACAGTGTCACGAACCAGCAGGTGTGGAACCACTGTGCCTCGCGCCCTACCTCCTCTAAGGGCGTTGTCTAAGTGAAACCCCTCGTTCTTCACAATGACCCCTGATGGTGGGGATAGACTTTCCAAGGGGAACACCAGGTCGCTACCTCCTGAGGAGGGTCGGGACACGAGGCAGCTGGTCCAGGGGGACCAGGAGTACCTGTGAAGGTACCTGTAGTACAGCGGTGGTCAACAGGCTGAGTCGAATCCAGGAGAGGCAATACAGGACCGAGGAATGAGGCAGAAGCAGAGTCAGACAGGCAAAGGGTCAGGGCAGGCGGCACAGGTACTTAGTCAGGCAATCCGAGTTGGCAAGGAGAAGGTCAATGCAGACAGACAGGCAAAGATCAGGCGGGTAGCGGAGTCAAATAACAAGGCACGGGTCAGAACACAGGAACAAGTATAACCAATATGCAGGATAGGACCTTGACACTGAGGCATCTAGGGAGAGGGCGGAGCAGCATAAATAGGTCCAGGGTTGGTCAAAGAGGACATGTGACCAACCCACATGACCTAGCATGGTCACATGATCAACCAGCTCCAGCCCAGAGGGAGTGACATAATACAGGGAAGTATGGAAGCTCTGGAGCGGATCATCATGCAACAGCACTACACAGTTCAGGACTGCAGCGGTGAATGGAAAGTACAACCAGCAGCTCACTGCTGGACACGACGCCCAGAACGGCAGCGGTAAGCAGGGGTACAGCGGCGCACAGTGGCCGCTGTTACACACAGAATGCAGACCCTGAGCAGTCTGGTGCATGAGAATGTGACCAAGGCCCAAACCAACCAAAAACTCTGGTATGATCGTAAGGCCCGACATAGGACCTATGAAGTGGGGCAAAAGGTTTGGGTATTGGTCCCAATGCCACAAAACAAATTGCAGGCGGCCTGGGAGGGCCCGTACACCATAAGCCAGCGTGTGAATGATGTTAACTATGTTGTGATGGTGGATGAGGATACAAAACGCCAGAAGGTATTCCATGTGAACATGATAAAAGCCCACCATGAGCAAGGGGCCTGCGCCCTGCCTGTTTGCAGTGTACCTGAGGAGGGAGAAGGTGACCCTCTCCTGGACTTGGTGGCCTAGGCTCAGAGTGCAGAGTCCCTGGAGGCTGCCGAATTTGACCCTCTCCTACCCAGCAGCCGGAAGTCTGAGCTACTTAAGGCACTCAATGCTTTCAATGACATCTTCACTGGGAAACCTGGTCGGACTCACTTGACTGTTCACCATGTGGACACAGGCGACCATCCCCCATTAGACAGTCTGCATATCGGGTCTCTGCAGAAGTAAAAACCAATATGAAAGAACATATAGAAGAGATGTTGGCTCTGGGGGTAATACAAAAATCCCAGAGTGCATGGGCTTCACCTGTGGTCCTTGTCCCAAAAAAGGATTGCACGAGTTCAGAAAACTGAACTCGATTACCACATTTGACGCCTATCCAATGCCAAGGATAGATGAACTGTTGGATCAGCTGGCCAATGCCTCATACCTCACCATAATGGATTTGAGCAGGGGATATTGGCAGATCCCCATGACAAAAAAGGCTCAAGAAAAATCTGCCTTCATCACACCATTTGGGTTATATGAATTCCTGGTTATGCCATTTGGTGTGAAGAATGCCCCTGCCACATTCCAGAGGTTGGTGAATCACTTGTTAGGGGGACTAGATGCGTTTGCCGTTGCTTATTTGGACGATATAGCCATTTTCAGCAATTCCTGGGAGGAGCACATTGTTCACCTGTCACAGGTGCTGGAGAGACTTAGGATAGCAGATCTAACCATCAAGCCTGGAAAATGTCAGTTTGCCATGGCTGAGGTGCAGTACCTAGGCCACCGTGTGGGCAGTGGATTGCTAAAACCTGACCAAGGAAAAGTAGATGCAATTACAACCTGGCCTAAAACAAAGAAACAGGTGATGTCATTTCTGGGCACCGCTGGCTACTACAGAAAGTTTGTGCCCAATTACAGTGCTATGGCCAAACCATTAAAAGACCTGACAAAGAAAAAGCTTCCCCAAATCGTTGCATGGACCCCTCAATGTGCGGATTCCTTTGCAGTCCTAAAAGCCGCCTTGGCCAGTTCACCTGTTCTTCAAGCACCCAACTTTAATCGCCGGTTTGTGGTACAGACAGATGCCAGCACCTATGGACTAGGGGCAGTTCTCAGCCAGGTGAATTTGAAAGGAGAAGAACACCCCATTCTTTATCTGAGCAGAAAGCTTCTGCCAAGGGAGTTTGCCTACGCCACAATCGAGAAAGAGTGTCTGGCCATCGTGTGGGCTCTGCAAAAACTGTAGCCATATCTATATGGACGCAACTTTACAGTAATCACGGATCATAACCCCCTCAACTGGCTCAACAGGGTGGCTGGGGATAACGGGAAGCTGCTTAGATGGAGCCTGGTCTTACAACAGTACGACTTTACAATCCAACATAAAAAGGGGGCTGAGCATGGCAATGCAGATGGTCTATCTCGCCAGGGAGTGCCAGACTCCAAGGTGGGCTTGGGAGATGCCAGTCTCCCATGCCCATTCTAAAAGGGGGGGCTGTCATGAATGTAATGTGGGGGTGCATACTTCTTGTAGCCCGTATAGAATTATCTATGTTGTGTTTCTGTTATATAAAGTGTGATTTCTGCTGGATAGAAGGGTCATTAACCAAATGACTGGCCGCTCTTTGAAGCCTACGATCTACCCCAGCAGGGTGCTGTCTGCCAGCTACATACAAGATGAACAAATGGACATTTCTCTGCATCCTCCCGTCAAATCTCACACCTCTGGCTGCCAGGTACTAGCTTCAAATAAACATCTGCTCCCCCCTGTTAGACCAGATACTGGGGGAAAGGGACCCATTTTGGAGGGAGATTTGAAAACTTTAAAACAAAGAGATTTCAATATTCAATGCCCTCCAGGGGCGGATTGGGAATTAAAAGTGGCCCTGGAAAAAAAAATAAAAGTGGCCCTATGTTGTGGGCGGGACCAGATCGAGAGAAGGAAGGGCCGACATGGGTAGGCGGGGCCATAAATACCATAGAGGGAGCAGTATATCATGCTGCAATTTTTTATTTGGCTCAGTGCAGCACAATATACTGCTCCAGAAGAGGCCAAAACCTCTCTAAAAGCTGCCGCTCTGTGGTGCCCAGTGCCAACTGCCATGTCCTGTCCCCCTCCTCCACTTTGCTCTAAGATATAGAGAAAGGGGATGAACAGTTAAAACACAGGCAACAGCAGAGAGGCAGCCCTACCATCAGTATTCTGACGGTCTTTCAGAGTTACCATACATACAGGGTAATGCAGCGTCACTTACCTCTCACATCTGGTGACGTCTCCTCTAATATTCTCTTTCCTCATCTTCTCCGTTAGGACCAGACAACACATGATGACATCTTCTAGCCGTGTTCCATCTCTGCAGAGTTTCACACACAGACATCTTAGCGTCCTCAAATTTCCATCATCATCCCCACCATGGTGCCCCAACATTGTGATCCTGCTGCTACCTCAATATACTGTAAAAATAATAATGCCCCCTATAGTGTCCCCAGTGGCAATAATGCCTGCCCCTATCAACAACAAACTTCCTGTAATTCCCCCAGTAATAATAATGCCCTCAGTAATAGTAACCCCAGTAATGCCCCCCTGCCCCCAGTAATGTCCCTATAGTGCCCCCAGTAATGTCCCTATAATGGTCACAATAATGCCCCCTCCCACTAGTAATGTAACTAGAGAGCCCCCAGTAATTCCCCCCCTGCCCCCATTAATGTCCCTATAGCGGCCACACCAATACCCCCTACCCCCCAGTAATATCCTTGGTCACAGCAATGCACCCCACCCCCAGTAATGTCACTATAGAGCCAGCAGCAAATCCCCCTGTCCCCAGTAATGTCACTATAGAGCCGCCAATATTGCCCTCCCTGCCCCCAGTAAAGTCCTTATAGTGCCCCCAGTAATGCCCCTGCCCCCAGTAATGTGCCTATAGAGCCACCAGTATTGCCCTCCCTGCCCCCAGTAAAGTCCTTATAGTGCCCCCAGTAATGCCCCCTGCCCCAGTAATGTGCCTATAGAGCCCCCAGTAATGTCCCCCCTGCCCCAGTAATATACAGTGGTCACTTTAATGCCCCCCCCACCTCCTCATTGTCAAATGGCTTGTAAAAAAAACAAAAAAAACAACTTACCTGAGTGTGCAGACCTGCAGCAGCCTCTTCTGGCTTCTGTCCTCGAGCAGGAGGGGTAGGATGATGACACAGCGTCAGTCGCGCTGACGCTGGGAGTGGGAGGAGCCAAAGGTCCTTTGACCTGGAGGGCAGAGTAGTGCTCTCTCTCTTGCTGTCCAGTGTCAAAGGACCTGGCAGAAGGAGGTACAGGGCCGGGCCGGCACATCAGAGGGAATGCAGCACAGCTTACAGCAGGGTGGGCGGTGGCCGTCGCTCTCAGGACAATACACATACAATCCACACTACAATACACATTGCGGCGGCCGACAGCCTTGCTGCGATCTCATTATCATGACAATGGTATGTAATGTGGATTGTAGTGTGGATTCTAATGTGTATTGTCGTGAGAGCAACGGCTGCCGCTCGCCCTGCTGTAATTACCCCGACTCAAACGTCATGCCGGCCCACAACATGCTTCAAGCCATCGGCCTACCGGGAAGTGTCCCGGTGGGGTACATTGCCAATCCGCCCCTGATGCCCTCCACTCCCCTCATTAATTGCCCCCAATGGAAGAACTGGGATTTGGTTAGTCAATGACTGGGCCGACCGGAAACTGGAAACCAATCCTAGTTCTATAAAAATGTATGGACAGATTTTGGTTGTTACATCGTGTGGGAGTCACAGCCGAGCTGGCGATTAACCATTTTCTTCCCCTTCTCCCGGGGAAGTAAGTTTCTATTACTGTTTTTCTCCCATTTATTTTATTCTTACTGTTTGTGTACGTTATTCTTATCTTGTCTCATTTTACATCTGTTTTTGTAAGCACTGCACTACTTTTGTGTATAAAGTACTCCCTTTATAAGTCTGCCTTGTTGCTCTAAAGAATCCATAGCCTGAATGTGTGACTGTGTGATTGCCTGTGCGTGGAACGGATATACGTGAATTGTGCAACGTTTCCGGCTTATGTCAAAGTCGTGGTGGCAGCGGGTGTTTGGGGTGTTGGGTCTGTGTGTGTTTGGGGCGATCTACAATCACTTTGTGGCCCGAGTGTGTGGTGTGCACAGAGTGAGAGCTTGAAGGTAGTCTGGCCCCTGGCAGATCCATCCCTGGTCACGAGACGCGGTGGTGCGTACGTGACAATTGGATACACAGCTCAGCAGACAGTTTCACACAAGGTAGGATTAGATACACAGCTCAGCAGACAGTATCACACAGGATAGGATTAAATACATAGCTCAACAGACAGTATCACACATGATAGGATTAGATACACAACTTAGCAGACAGTATCACACATTATAGGATTAGATACAGAACTTAGCAGACAGTATCATACACAATAGGCTTAGATACACAACTCTGCAGATAGTATAACACATGATATGATTAGATACACAGCTCGGCAAACAGTATCACACATGATAGGATTAGATTCACAAGTTAGCAGGCAGTATCATACACAATAGGCTTAGATACACAACTCTGCAAACAGTATCACACATGATAGGATTAGATACACAACTTAGCAGGCAGTATCATACGCAATAGGCTTAGATACACAACTCTGCAGATAGTATCACACATGATAGGATTAGATACACAGCTCTGCAAACAGTATCACACATGATAGGATTAGATACACAGCTCTGCAAACAGTATCACACATGATAGGATTAGATACAGAAATCAGCAGTCAGTATCGCACATGATAGGATTAGATACACAGTTTAGCAGACACTGTCATTTAGAATAGGATTAGATACACAGTTCAGCAGACAGTATCACACATGATAGGATTAGATACACAGATCAGCAGACAGTATCACACATAATAGGATTAGATACGCAACTTAGCAGACACTGTCACCCAGAATAAGATTAGATACATAGCTCTTCAGACAGTATCACACATGATAGGATTAGATACACAGATCAGCGGATAATCATTAAGGAATATTAAATGTCATGCTAAAATTGAGGTATATACTGACACCCTGAATTGTATTATGTACATTTGTAACATGGAATGGGACTGTTAAAAGTATATAATAATCTATGCATAATACTGTGGTTGGTGTGTGCTATTTTGCATATAACAAATATAATACTAGACTAGCACTATATACTGACACCAAGTGTATCTAACTCATAGCATACAGCATATAGACTTGTGGTGAACAATGGCACAGGTCTAAATATATGATAATCATTGCACATTTAAAAAAAAAAACATCCTTCGGAGGGATTTGTTTAATGTATACAATATATTTTTTCTATATTTATTAAATGTAAGAAGTGAATACCTTAGGTTCAGGTATTAGCTAGTAACAAAATGCGCCACCTGCTGTCTGAACGTTGTATAACTAGTAACACCATGCGCCACCTGGTGTCTGAAAGTTGTATTGCAATTTATCCAATTTAGTTATAACGTCATTTCGTGACACACATCTCAGGACATGTTGAGATAAGTGATCAGTTAAGTGTGGACACATCTGTACACTGTGATATAATTTGGAATTGTGCCTTGTTGGTATATGTACATCTACAGATGTAGTAGAGTTTGCGCTCACTGGATTCACGATTCGTTGCTAACGAATCGCGAATCCAGAAGCGTAATACAAGAAATGAAAGTGTAGTTACATGTAACCACCACCAGATGGCGCATGGAACTACAGTATGCAAGTGTCAATGGCAGAGTTCAGCGCAGCTCCGAGCTCCTTGAGGAAATTGGGGCGGCGCTGCTGTTTTAATACCCCCGCTCCTCTATATTAAAACATTGGTGGCGCAGTGCGCCATCCCCCCACCCTCCTCAGTAGTAAAACATTGGTGGAGCAGTGCGCCCTCACCCGCAACCCCCCCCCAGTACAATAAACATTGGTGGCAGTGGGGATCAGAGCCCAGCAGTGTAATCGCTGGGCTCCGATCTGTTACCATGGCAACTGGATGCCTCCGGCTTGCCATGGTACTCTTTACTGTGTGCCTTGCCCCCCCACTATTAAAACATTGGTGGCGCATTGCGCCCTCCACCCAACCCCCCCAGTATAATAACATTGGTGGCAGTGGCCCCTTTTCATTGGTGGTGCAGTGGGGACCAGACCGGAGCCCAGAAGTGTAATCACTGGGCTTTGATCAGTTACCATGGCAACCAGGACACTTTCTTTTTTCCCCCCATAAATAAATAAATAAATAAATAATTTTTAAAAATGGCGTGGGGTCCCCCCCTTTTTTCATTCTCCAGCCAGATACAACCAGCAGCGGCAGCCTGGCACTACCAGGGTGGGAAGGGACACGGTTATTGGTCCTTCCCAGCCTAACAGTACCAGCCTGCAGCCGCCCCAGAACCGGACCCTCAGTTTAGATCAGGGGTGCACAACCTGCGGCCGGGGGGGCCACATGCGGCCCTTGATACCATTCTGTGTGGCCCCCAACCAAATGGTATCAGACACATATGTCTATGTCTTGTGGCTGCTCACATGTATTTTTCATGTATTTCTCACATTTAGATGGGAATCTTGGGACTTAAACAAGACATTAATAGTATATACTGTGTATTCAATAAGCCATAATTACAGTATTTCAATTGTTAATACCCCTTAAAATTTTATTTTCGGCCCTCGTCATTGGTTCAGTCTGGCTATGCGGCCCCGAACCAGAAAACGTTGTGCACCCCTGGTCTAGATGGTCCGGTCCTGTGGGTAACCGGCTCTTCCCCACACCCCTGGTGGCGGTGGGTGCCGAGGTAATAGATGTCGGGGTTAGTGCTGGCCATATCGGCAAGCACTAAGCCCAGTATTAGTAATAAGGGCCGTTTGTAGATAGCCGTGATTACTAAAACTGCAATGTTGTAAAAAAAAAAAACACACACTTATAAAATATTTTATTGAAATAACCACTCCCCCAGACCCCTGTTTGACCATTTTATTTAAAAAATATAAAAGCTGGTCCGACGTAATCCACCAAATCCGACGTAGTCCTCTGCATTCAAGATCCTGAAAAATAGAAACAAACAAACAAACAAACAAACACAAACCACTTACCTCCTCCTCCTCAGGCTTCTTCTCCTCAGCAGCAGAGCCTCTTCCTTCTTCTGCTTCTCCTCAGGCCTGCCCCGCAGTACGGGTGACGGGAGGACTATGGAGATGTGCGCTTCCACAATGGAAGCGCTCATCTCCCTCTGCCCGCCACCGTCCCCAACTGTGCGCAGGGCCGCGCCACACCTTCCCTAATTGGCGGTGCGGCCCTGCAAGTGGCAAGGGGGGCCCTTAGGGACCCAGTCGCAACTGCGACCGCTGCGACCCCTATGGCCCCTTTCACACGAGCGTGACGGATTAGGTCAGGATGCATTCAGGGTGCGTTCAGAAAAACTCGCACCATTTTGCAAGCAAGTTCAGTCAGTTTTGTCTGCGATTGCGTTCAGTTGTTCAGTTTTTTCCGCGCGGGTGCAATGCGTTTTGATGCGTTTTTCACGTGCGTGATAAAAAACGCATCCCTCCTCCATAGTCACATGTTCAATTGACACACATATAAAAACCCACAGGATGCTATTTATCTTTGGGAAGCTTCTTTTTTTTGGTTGGAATCTATAGTGTGGAGTTTTGTCCTTTGAGAACCCTTTCAGGATGTTGGCTTTCCCCCTTTCAAGTACTGACCATGTGCTTTTGCACTGGTTGGTGTTTCGTTGTTTTGGCGAGTGCCGTGAAATAATTGGTAAAGAACCGCGGAGGAAGAGGATGTGGGTTCATCCGATTATTTCTCAGCGTGCTTGCAAAGGCCAGTTTGCGAGTTTGTATGCTGATCTTCTTGGGCACCCTGACAAATTTTTTAACTATTGCCGCATGTCTGTCTCCACTTTTGACCGTCTTTTGGGGGAGTTGAGGCCTGACTTGACGTTCATGGATACGAACATGCGGCATAGTGTTTCTGCTGAGGAGCGGCTAATTATCACACTGAGGTATGTATACTTTTTCACAATCTTATCCTACGCTGTGGATTTTGTGTTGTTCACGATATATTGATGATTTGTTTCTGTTTGATACTTTGCCTGTTTCCTAATTTTTTTTTTCTCCCCAGATTTTTGGCCACTGGAAATTCGTTTTCCTCCTTACATTTTGAGTTCAGGATGGGCACCTCCACAATAGCTGGTATAGTTAGGCCAACATGTGCCACCATTTGGATGTGGCTGCGAGCTACTGTGCTGCCCCAACCAACAAGGCAGCAGTGGAGTCAGATTGCCCAGGCCTTCCTAGAGAGGGCACAATTCCCCAACTGTCTTGGTGCCCTTGACAGGAAGCACATACGGGTGAAGAAGCCACCGAACTCAGGGTCCCGATTCTATAATTATAAACAGTTTTTCTCTGTTGTTTTGTTGGCCTTAGCTGACACAAACTACAGGTTTATAATTGTAGATATTGGGGCCTATGGAAGTTCGGCAGATGCTCGCATTTTCCGGGCTTCCAGAATGGGTCGGTGGCTTCAGTCCAACCAACTGGACATTCCCCCGCCTGCTCCTCTTCCTGGTTTGGGTGGTACATCAGCACCATATGTTTTTGTCGGTGATGAGGGTTTTGGCCTTTTGCCCAACCTTATGCGTCCTTTCCCCAGACGTGGATTGGATGAAAAAAGGCGCAACTTTAATTTTCGCTTAAGCAGGACCCGAAGGTTTGTTTAGTGTGCCTTTGGGATTTTAGCCAGCAAATGGCGTATTTTTCTTTCTGCCATTCAACTTGCCCCGCAAAATGTCAACAATGTCATCAAAGCCTGTGTAGTGCTCCATAACTACATTCGGATGTATGAAGCGACTCCAGATGAAGATGCAGAAATCTTTACTGAAGCCCCTCATGTAGAGTCGTCTCATAATGGAAGAGCTGGTACAGCAGGACTCCGAGTTCGGAAATTATTTTCAGACTATTTCAGTTCTCCTGATGGTTTCTTGCCTTTACAGTAACATCACTCATCACGTGTTTACACATAATTTTTGGTTACGTCACCCGAGGCGGAATCTACTGTGTTTGTATCCAGGATGGATTTCTTTTAGTTAGTTTTTGAAATTGCTTAGTTAGGGCCTCGCAAAACGATGAGGACCCTTGACGTGGGTTGCGAGCTTACACATTTGGCAGACATACAGGGGGCGAATTTTCAGAACTGCCATAAAGTACTATTGGCTTACACAAGTTCGAAAACTATCCCACATAGTGTTTTTTGATATGTCTGTGAAACATGAACTAATACCTCATCTTAGTAACAGAGCAATATATTTGTCTAAATCTACATTAAATCGTCTACCTGTACCAATAATTGTATTGCTTACTTTTAGTCGTGGTTACATATGTAATGTTTAACATCATTGTTTATTGATTAAGGACATTATGCTCCTTGATGTATGCAGTCCTGACATGTATTGTAATGAACATGTTGTGTACCTATGTTGGGTCTTCAAATTTGGGCCAAAGGATATACTTGTTTTCTGTCCAGGTTTTCTTTAATAAACCAATCCTCATTGTACTGTGTTATTGTTATTTGTATGTTAAAATAATTTGGGGATCTTGAATGTGTTATTACACAATTTATAAAAATATACAATATTAGTAAAAGAATAAAAGGCATCCAAGTGTAAACACAAACATCCACTTTATTTACAAACTGTGGTTCAGAAAATGGAACTGAGCGGTCCAAAAGACCAACGAAAACTAAAACCAATTATAATTGGTAAAAACGTCCAGGTGTGGCTGGGTGTCCCTCAAACTGTTGGCCATGGTAACTGCCATGTGAGGAGGTGGATGGCTGTTGAGAAGGGGCAGGTTGGGAAGAAGTGGGAAGATGTTGTGCAGAAGTAGACTCCCCACTATAAATAGGCCCATAATGGTGAGGTGGGGGGCCATAGTGATGCCCTTGAGGAGGATATTGGGGTGGGTGTGTAGGAACTTGGGGAGGTGGCCTTGGTAGAGGGCCAGTTATCTGCCCATGGCTTCTCCAGTTCTCCAAAGCCCCAAAGATTTCGGAGGGATCATTTGGAGGAGTGGCTGCCTCCAGAACGATACCTACTGCTGATTGAGTGCGAAGGTATTGTTCTGGAGGCAGATTCCGAAAATGAGCCGCCAAACTCCGGGCATAAAGATCAAAATTATCCTCATGGCGTGCTCTTGACAGGTAATCCAGGGCCTGGGTATTGACTGCCGATTCCATCACTGGAGCAGGTCGTTTCTGGCGTGTCTGGGAAGGAAACACTTGTGGCTCAACAATTGCAGGAGGAGCAGTGGCTTGGGCCACCTGGGCGGGTCTCTTATCCCCACTCTCTTGAGGAGGTTGGGTAGTGTCTCCATAGTCTGAGAGCTTTAGTTTTTTTTTTATTTTTTGAGCAATTGTCTCAGGTAGGGGCTACTTTTTTGCGGGATAAGGTGACGGTTAGATTGGTACTGTTTTGGGGTGGCATACGCCTTTTTGATTACAGACGTGGTGATACCCAACATGTGTACTTTTTTTTTATTTATTTGCGTTTTACACAATAGTATCCTGTTTGAAACAAAAAAAATCATGTTTTAGTGTCTCCATAGTCTAAGAGCTGTAGTTTTTTTATTTTTTGCGCGATTGTCTCAGTTAGGGGCTACTTTTTTGTGGGATGAGGTGACGGTTAGATTGGTACTGTTTTGGGTGGCATACTCCTTTTTGATCACTTTGTATGACACATTTTGTGATGTAAGGTGACAAAAAATGGCTTTTTTGACACGGTTTTTATTTTATTTTTTGTACTGCTTTAAGCTGAGGGGTCAGGTCATGTGAGATTTTTGTAGAGTAGGTTATTACAGACGTGGTGATACCCAACATGTGTACTTTTTTTTATTTATTTGCGTTTTACACAATAATATCCTGTTTGAAACAAAAAAAATCATGTTTTAGTGTCTCCATAGTCTAAGAGCTGTAGTTTTTTTATTTTTTGTGTGATTGTCTCAGTTAGGGGCTACTTTTTTGCAGGATGAGGTGACGGTTAGATTGGTACTGTTTTGGGTGGCATACTCCTTTTTGATCACTTTGTATGACACATTTTGTGATGTAAGGTGACAAAAAATGGCTTTTTTGACAGTTTTTATTTTATTTTTTTGTACTGCTTTCAGCTGAGGGGTCAGGTCATGTGAGATTTTTGTAGAGTAGGTTGATACGGACATGACGATACCCAACATGTTTACTTTTTTTCCTTCTTTTTGCGGCCCATGTCCAGCCCCAGAAGGTTGAGGAGCAGCAGCACAAGCCTGAGGAGAAGCAGAAGAAGGAAGAGGCTCTGCTGTTGAGGAGAAGAAGCCTGAGGAGGAGGAGGTAAGTGGTTTGTGTTTGTTTGTTTGTTTGCTTGTTTTTTTCTATTTTTCAGGATCTTGAATGCAGAGGACTACATCGGATTCGGTGGATTACGTTGGACCAGCTTTTATATTTTTTAAATAAAATGGACAAACAGGGTTCTGGGGGAGTGGTTATTTCAATAAAATATTTTATAAGTGTGTGTGTGTTTTTTTTTACAACATTGCAGTTTTAGTAATCACGGCTATCTACAAACGGCCCTTATTACTAATACTGGGCTTAGTGCTTGCCGGTATGGCCAGCACTAACCCCGACATTTATTACCTCGGCACCCACCGCCACCAGGGGTGTCGGGAAGAGTCGGGTACCCGCAGGACCGGACCTTCTAAATTGAGGGTCCGGTTCTGGGGCGGCTGCAGGCTGGTACTGTTAGGCTGGAAAGGGCCAATAACCGTGTCCCTTCCCACCCTGGTAGTGCCACGCTGCTGCTGCTGGTTGTATCTGGCTGGAGAATGAAAAAAGGGGGCCCACGCCGTTTTTTTTATTATTTATGGAAAAAAAAGCGTCCTGGTTGCCATGGTAACTGATCGGCGCCCAACGATTACACTGCTGGGCTCCGGTCCTGTCCCCACTGCACCACCAATGAAAAGGGGGGGGTGCCTGTGGCCAATGTTTATTATACTGGGGGTGGGGGGGGTTGTTTGGAGGGCGCACTGTGCCACCAATGTTTTAATACTGAGGGGGGGGGGCAGGAAGCACAGTAAAGAGTACCATGGCAAGCCGGAGGCGTCCGGTTGCCATGGTAACTGATCGGAGCCCAGCGATTACACTGCTGGGCTCCGATCCCCACTTCCACCAATGTTTATTGTACTGGGGGGGGGGGATTGGGGGTGAGGGCGCACTGCACCACCAATGTTTATTATACTTGTTGCGGGGGTTGGGCACACTGCGCCACCAATGTTTTAATACTGTGGGGGGATGGCGCACTGCGCCACCAATGTTTTAATATTGAGGGGGGTATTAAAACAGCAGCGCAGCCCCGATATCCTTAAGGAGGAGTCATATCTGACTGACCAATCGTAAATGCAAGTGTCACCGCAAGCGTGACACTTGCATTTACTAGCAAACTGTAGTTCCATGCGCCATCTGGTGGTCGTTACATGTGACTACACCTTCATTTTATGAATGACGCGATATCGCTCTGCGCTCACACGGTTCTGATGTGAGCGCAAGAGCTGCTACATCTGTACACCCATCATGAATTCAGTAAAGATAGTCTTTATTTATTGCAACCAACAAGCCTGGTAATTGCATCTGCCAGCTCCTACATCTGGCCTCCTGCCTTTCCCCCTGCGAAACTTCCACCAGCCACCATTCACAATTACCACCAGGCAGGATCCCCAAAGGAAAAAAGGGTGTGCACAGCCAAAGGGAAATTTGCCAATGTGAGCTATGAGCATTACTACCATCATTGCCACCAGCGCTT
This sequence comes from Rhinella marina, assembly GCA_900303285.1. Taxonomy (NCBI): domain Eukaryota; kingdom Metazoa; phylum Chordata; class Amphibia; order Anura; family Bufonidae; genus Rhinella; species Rhinella marina. The sequence continues at coordinate 19,030 of ONZH01027794.1, forward strand.
CTCCCTTCCTCTCCTTTAAGTCACTGCGCACCAATCCAAATTGAAGAGGTATTGACCTGCGCAAAACAATGGTTTGTTAGTGCATGGATGATGGGGGACTAGTTTTGTAACTGAAGACCATGTTGGTAGGCAAGGCACCTAGAAAAAGATGGCAGAGAACTGGCAGGGATGCTGCAGTGGTCGCCTGGCATAATCGTTCAGACCAATAGAGATGAGAGGTGTCATCAAAATATTGACTAGCAATAAAAAATGTCACCAGGGACCAGACACTGAGCTGAGTATGGGACTCAATACCACAAATCCTAGCTGCTCTGTCTATGCTGTTGTAGCTCTGTAGACTGAGTGTGTTGTCAATGAATGGTTTCAGTTCTGAGGTGTCTGCCTGGACTATGAGAGATGCCAGCTTGGATTAGAGACAATAGTCTGGGAAAGATTGCAATTACTAAACTTACATTGCTGGAATTTAACCATAAAACAGTTAAGCCTTGGCATTTCAGCCAATAAGAGACTGGGAATGTTGAGCCATTCCGGGCTGTGTCCAATCAGATGTGTAGGTGGTGGATTTAAACCAGAAACCAACACTGCTCAGTGCCTATGATTGCTTATAATGTCCTGGATTTTGTTTATGCTTCTGTGCTTTGTGCCTGTCCTGCTTGTTAATCTTCTTTATGCCAACTTTGGCTTGCTCTACTGATTTATGTACCTCTTGTCTGCTGATTTGGCATAATCTCTACCCTCCTATGGTTTAATTTGGCTACTTTAACTATTATATCTGCTTTACCTTGCTCATCTGTTTAGGCCTGCTCCTGTAAACTGACAGAGGTTTCATGTCACCTTACTCCGGAGACGTAAGTGGTAGGCTGTAGTTCTGGCCAAGGATCTTTGTTGTGAACATTATATTCTTGGAGAACTTACCTTGCAGAGTCGGCATGTTTTTCTTGAGTCAAAGAGGAGCTGAAATTATTAGCTGAGATTATTATATGCCAATAAGCTGATGGTGCCCCCCTGCTGGGTTCCCAAGCAATAAGCTATAATCCTTTGTGAAACATTACAGCAAGTTTCAGGTTGAAAGCACCATTCCGGCAGCAGAACTAAAGAAGAAGTTAAGCATTATAACTAAAGATGAGTAGTGTGTAATACGCCCACCTAGCTGGGAAGAAAGGGATGCAAATGAGATCTTAACAAGCTCTGCCTCTAATGCCACCAGATGTAAGGCAGCTATCCTATAAGTCAACGGTCGACCCTTTAAATAAGCCTTTAGACATGACTTGGATATTAAATAAGACAGCACCATCTGCAGACAGCTATTTCAGGGTGATTGACCCTCATCAGTGCAGAGCAGAGAGTACTAGCATGACTGGGAGAGAGACCTAAGTCAGGATTTGGTACTATCGCTCCTTGGGGAGAGCACCTTAATCACCATGAGGAGACTTATAGGCCATACTTCTATGTATAAGCGCATGTGCAGTAGCTTGTCCCAAAGCCAAATTTAAATGGGTTGTCTGGGCTTTTACTATTGATGACTTATCCTCAGGATAGGTCATCAATGTCAGATCGGCGGGGATCCAACACCTGGCACCCTGCCAATCAGCTTTATGAGGAGACGGTGCGCATAGTGCACATGTGCCATCTCCCTTCTCTCTTCCTGTCTGCTGATGCTGTCTATGGTCTTTGCCATGGACAGCAGCAGTGAACAGGAAGAGAGAAGGGAGATGAATGTGTGCAGTGTGCACACCATCTCCTTATGCAGCTTATCGGTGTCGGTGTCGGTTGTCAGACCCCCACCGATCTAATATATATGACCTATCCTGAGGATGGGTCATCAATAGTAAAGGCCTGGACAACCCCTTTAAGCTTCGACAGCTGTACAGGCAGGAAATAGACAGGGCTGGGTGGGATGTCCAATTCATATGGCACTTCTTCACCTGAGTCCTGAGCACCTGGAGCCCACCTCAGGTAAAGAAAAAAGTCTGACTAATGAGACTGCACAGTACTCATTAAAGTCACTTAGTTCTCTGTATGGTACAACTCCTCCAGAGTAAGGCCCCTTTTACACAAATGATATAGCTTCAAGTGCAATCAGTTTTGTCTGCATTCAGTGGTTCATTTTTTTCCACACGGGTGCAATCAGTTTTGATGCGTTTTTCACCCATTCATCATACATTTCTGTGGGACCAGGACTGTGTAAAAAATGCAGAATATAGAACATGCAGCGATCTTCACGTAACTCAGAGATGATGTGTGAAAATCAATGCTCATGTAGTCAATTCATGAAATTCCAGTACGGAAAACTCATTCGCTTGAAAAGGGGCCTATTTTGTAACCAAGACATCAGGTTCATGAAATAAAATTCCATAACAGGGTCAAAGTAAATGGGTTTTCTAATTTAGACAACCCCTGTAAACATTGTTAGTGTACATAGAACACCAAAAATATGTGTAGCTCAAGCTAGAATTTGTGCACTCATAATTTAACATTTGCGCCATTATAACATTTCTTGTGCAGAGTGATGTCTATTTCCTGTATGTGTATACAGTATGCACTGGACTATAATCAGTGGCATAGCCAGTTACAATGCCTTACGAAAGTATTCGGCCCCCTGGAACTTTTCAACCTTTTGCCACATTTCAGGCTTCAAACAAAAAGATATAACATTTTAAATTTTTGGTGAAGAATCAACAACAAGTGGGTCACAATTGTGAAGTGGAACAAAATTTATTGGGTCATTTAAACTTTTTTGTAATAATAAAACTGAAAAGTTGGGTGTGCAAAATTATTCGGCCCATTTACTTTCAGTTCAGAAAACTCAGTCCAGAAGTTGATTGAGGATCTCTGAATGATCCAATGTTGTCCTAAATGACTGATGAAGATAAATAGAATCCACCTGTGTGTAATCAAGTCTCCGAATAAATGCACCTGCTCTGTGATAGTCTCAGGGTTCTGTTTAAAGCACCGAGAGCATCACGAAGACCAAGGAACACACCAGGCAGGTCTGTGATACTGTTGTGGAGAAGTTTAAAGCTGGATTTGAATACCAAAAGATTTCCCAAGCTTTAAATATCCCAAGGAGCACTGTGCAAGCGATCATATTGAAATGGAAGGAGTATCAGACCACTGCAAATCTACCAAGACCCGGCCATCCCTCTAAACCTTCATCTCAAACAAGGAGAAGACTGATCAGAGATGCAGCCAAGAGGCCCATGATCACTCTGGATGAACTGCAGAGATCTACAGCTGAGGTGGGAGAGTCTGTCCATAGGACAACAATCAGTCGAACACTTCACAAATCTGGCCTTTATGGAAGAGTGGCAAGAATAAAGCCATTTCTCAAAGATATCCATAAAAAGTCTTGTTTACAGTTTGCCACAAGCCACCTGGGAGACACACCAAACATGTGGAAGAAGGTGCTCTTTTTGGAAACAATGCAAAACGATATGTTTGGCATAAAAGCAACACAGCTCATCACCCTGAACACACCATCCCCACTGTCAAACATGGTGGTGGCAGCATCATGGTTTGGGCCTGCTTTTCATCAGCAGGGACAGGGAAGATGGTTAAAATTGATGGGAAGATGGATGGAGCCAAATACAGGACCATTCTCGATGAAAACCTGTTGGAGTCTGCAAAAGACCTGAGACTAGGACGGAGGTTTATCTTCCAACAAGACAATGATCCCAAACATAAAGCAAAATCTACAATGGAATGGTTCAAAAATAAACGTATCCAGGTCTTAGAATGGCCAAGTCAAATTCCAGACCTGAATCCAATTGAGAATATGTGGAAAGAGCTGAAAACTGCTGTTCACAAACGCTCTCCATCCAACCTCAAAGAGTTCGAGCTGTTTTGCAAGGAAGAATGGGCAAGAATTTCAGTCTCTAGATGTGCAAAACTGATAGAGACATACCCCAAGTGACTTGCAGCTGTAATCGCAGCAAAAGGTGGCGCAACAAAATATTAATGCAAGGGGGCCGAATAATTTTGCACGCTCCACTTTTCAGTTTTATTATTACAAAAAAAGTTTAAATGATGCAATAAATTTCGTTCCACTTCACAATTGTGACCCACTTGATTCTTCACCAAAAATTTTAAATGTTATATCTTTTTGTTTGAAGCCTGAAATGTGGCAAAATGTTGAAAAGTTCCAGGGGGCCGAATACTTTCGCAAGGCACTGTATATAATCAGTGCATGCCTCCACACTGCTTTCTGTGACACTGTTAGGGCAGCTATTACAAATACATTTACTCTTCAGCAGCTCAGTATTGATTGATTCTTTTGTATTCACTCTACAAAACTTACACTTAGTACAATAACTGCAGGTTTGTTAAAAATGAAGATCAATGCAGGCAGCAGGGTTAATCAGTAGTGTTGGGCGCCATGCTCAAGTCCCCTCCCCACACGTTTCTTGGCTGCTACGCAGCAAATCAGCGTGCGGCAGGGCACTGGCATTCACTGTAATGCCGTAGCCATGTTGGCTACTGGCATTACAGTGATTGGCTGGCCGGGAATGCGTCATCGGGTGCTATATAGCATTCGGTGACATGTGACCCGGCTGAGTCCGAGTTAGGGAGAGCTGCTGCAAGGAGGGACAGATAGTATAGGGATAGAAATTGTCTAGGCAGGGCTAGTTTTTCTGTTTAAAAGACCCAAAAGTCCTTTTAAGGACTATTTTTATATCTAGCTGCAATATATTTTTTAATTTTTATTGGGGGGAGGGCAAAAATTGAGCAAGTTTGCCTGACCTAAACACCACCTGCACAGCGTGTGCTGTATAACGTTTGTGTATTTCAAATACCTGACATCCGGTGTATTGTTTTCTGCTGCTAATCAAGGCGACATTACCTGCGCTGCGTGTGCAGTATAATGTTTGCGCAAGGAGGCACAGATAGTGTAGGGATAGAAATTGGCTAGGCAGGGCTAGTTGTTCTCTTTAAAAGACCCAAAAGTCCTTTTAAGGACTATTGTTATATCTGGCTGCAATATTTATTTTTGTTTTGGGGCAAAAATTGTGCAAGTTTGCCTGAACCTTAACACCACCTGCGCAGCATGTGCAGTATAACATTTGTGTGTCCCAAATACCTGACATCCGGTGTATTGTTTTCTGCAGCTATTCAAGGCGACATTCCCTGCCCTATGTCTGATGTATAACGTTTAAACAACCTAAATACCTGTTAAATTCAGTGTAATTTTTTCTGCCGTTAATGACGGCGATATTCCCTGCGCTACGTCTGCTGTATAACGTTTGAACATCCAAAATACTTGGGAGTCCAAGATGCATCCAGACATCCTCCCCATGCTGTTCCCAAACCATTTTCATGGTGTTTCCATCATTTTCTGACCTTTTCCTGTGAACCAAACACCCTCCTCTCTTCAGAGCAGGGGGTGCCTGGTTTAGTGCTCTGGTTCTCCCATTGACTTCCATTGTGCTCTGGTGCTCGGTAGAGCTCGATCAGCACTATTGATCAGTGGTTCTCCTTGTTGTCTTGGGTCATGGGTTTGAATTCGACTTGGTTGGCCACTCTTCTTGGTCATGTAGTGGTCACCTTCCTGTTGCTCTAATCTATAGAGATCCCAGGCCACTCCTCCTGGCACAGGTCCTGACGTGTGCAGTGGCTGCAGAGCATATATTTTGTGCAAAACTCAACATTGTCCAGAATAATGTAGTTTCCATCTCCCTCTATAACCTGTGGTATGTTTTCAGACAGTGTCCTTGTCCTGTAAATGTGGCAACCTGCTCCATTTCTCTGCAACCTAGTCTAGTTCATTAAGTACTCAAAGTGAGTCAGTCACTAACTGTAGAATTACCAACCCACCAGATTTGGGCAATGGAGGTTGACATGACTTCTCTTGCCAGTGCCTATACAGTACATATCAGGGGCTGATATTACATCTCAGGCAGTGATATTACTTCTTTAGGGACAGATATGTGCTTTGTACGAGTTGATATGAGGTATGTACTGTATGCTAAAAGATTTAGCTGCATTTTACTACTGGTAGAAGGAAATACTGCATAATGTATAAAAATATTATGTTAACCCCCTTTACCAACTTACAGTCACAATAAAATTGGAAAAATCCTTCAAAAGATGTCACTTTTTTTTCTTAGCAATGTCTAAATTTATGTCTCAAATAAATATAATTGGATAATTCACGTGACTTAAAGGGAATTTGTCTCCATTTTTATGCTGCCAGATAACAACTCCGGTGCAAGTCCTGATAATCATGAGCTTCTTGTTCTCTCTGCCCCCTGCTGCTAACTGACAGTTTTTTTTTCTATTGAATTTGCAGCAGGATGTTGGAGAAAGCTAGGAGCCCATAAATGTTCAGGACTCATTGGTATGTGCTAAGGATGAGTGAACCAGTTTGCTATTTTTCAGATGTCAGACAAACCCCAAATATTGTCAGACTAACCTGATTTTGTTTTTATGAGGAGGTGAGTAGTAGTCTGGACAGTGGGGCGGCTGTGGATGTAGTGTTTCTGGATTTTGCAAAGGCTTTTGATACTGTCTCTTATCGACGTTTAATTGGTTAAGTAAGGTCTATAGGCTTGGAAATTATAGTCTGTAATTGGATTGAAAACTGTCCGAAGAACCGTGTCCAGAGAGTTGTCAATGATTCCTATTCAGAATGGTCCCGGGTTATAAGTGGTGTACCCCAAGGTTCAGTGCTGGGTCTTCTATTATTTCATTTATTTATTAATTATATCAAGGACAGGATTAATAGCACCATTTCTATTTTTGCAGATGACACTAAGCTATGTAGTACTGTACAGTCAATGGAAGATGTCCATAAACTACAAGCTGCCTCTCTGAGTGATTGGGCATCAACTTGGCAAATGAGGTTCAATGTGGATAAATGTAAAGTTATGCTTCTTGGTAGTAATAATCCCTGTGCTCCATATGTCCTAGGGCAGGTAACACTGGGAGAGTCACTTATAGAGAAGGATTTGGGTGTCCTTGTAGATCATAGATTGAATAACAGCATACAATGTCAATCAGCTGCTTCTAAGGCTACCAGGGTATTGTCATGCATTAAACGAGGCATGGACTTATGGGACAGGGATGTAATACTACGACTTAACAAAGGGTTGGTGCGGCCTCATTTGGAATATGCAGTTCAGTACTGGGCACCAGTCCATAGAAAGGACGCTCTGCAGCTGGAAAAAGTACAGAGAAGAACGAATAAACTGATAAGAGGCATGGAGGGTCTTAGTTAAGAAGAAAGATTAAAAGAATTTAATTTAATTTATTTAGTCTTGAGAAGAGACATCTGAGGGAGGACATAATTAACCTATACAAATATATAAAGGGGCCATACAAAAAATACGGTGAAAAACTGTTCCTTGTAAAATGCCCTCAAAGGACAAGGGGGCACTGCCTCCGACTGGAGAAGAAAAAGTTCAGTCTCCAGAAGCGTCAAAGCTTCTTTACTGTAAGAACTGTGAATCTTTACTGTAAGAACTGTGGTCACAGCAGGAACAGTGGACAGTTTTATAAAAGGATTTAGATGAATTCCTAAAAGTAAACAACATTAATGCTTACAGTATGCTTATGAAAACATGTAGAAATCTGAGTCTCACTTCCTTCTGGGATTCGCGTCCCCACTAGAGATGAGCGAGCACTAAAATGCTCGGGTGCTCGTTATTCGAGTCAAACTTTTCCCGATGCTCGGGTGCTCGTTTCGAGTAACGAACCCCATTGAAGTCAATGGGAGACTCGAGCATTTTTGCGGGGGATCAAGGCTCTGCCTAGGGAAGGCTGGGTGAAAACCTGGAAACCTCAGAAAATGATGGAAACACCACGGAAATGGACAGGAAACAGCAGGGGCAGCATGCATGGATGCCTCTGAGGCTGCCTAATCCCACCATTACCCCAAATTCTCAGGCAACAGCCTGGTGGTTACCCTCTTGGCAATTGTGCTCACCCAGACCAAGAAAGGCGAGGCAAATACCCATCACATGTTAGGGAAGCACCAAAATAGGTGCAACGAAGGTCCATCACCGCCTGCAGGTGACACCACTGCTCATGCTGGCACTGCAGCTGACATCAAGTTTAGTATCTGTTCTTATCAGTTGCTGTGGCTGTTGGTGGTAAAGTGGTAAGCATAGCTGCTGACCAAGCAGTTGACCCGGGTTCGATTCCTGTCTATCACAGGAGGCAATTAAAAAATCAGTACAATATCTAATACGACCCCTACCCGGGTAAATTGTTTGGAGAGAGGGCCTGTAGGTGGGGGGGACGGAGGTTTCACTGGAAGAGCCAGAGGAGTGCCCCCTGGGCTAGCGTGTGTGGTGGTGACAACAGCCAGAATGGATTTGTAAAAACTGTTGCATCAACCGGTATGGTATCAATTCTTCTCAGTTTAATACCGTATACGTCCCCTATCTTGGGACCTTATATTTCATGGATTTTTCGACCACGGAAAACGGAAAAAGAGCTTGCTCTGGCCAGGGGAGTGTCTTTCCTACTGCAGCTAAGGGGACGTGTCCATGCTCTGCCTATCACAGGTCAGGAGGCAATTAAAAGAAGAACCAAGAAAAAATCTGTCCAATATCTAATACGTCCCCTACCCGGGTAAATTGTTTGGAGAGAGGGCCTGTAGGTGGGGGGAAGGAGGTTTCGCTGGAAGAGCCAGAGGAGTGCCCCCTGGGCTAGCGTGTGTGGTGGTGATAGCAGCCGGATGTATTTAGAATGACGACGCAGGACCCCAACGTAAAAATTTAGCATCAACCGGTACAGTCGTAAATTATGAGATTGATCAAGTGTGTATGTATACTACTCAGTTTTAAAACCGTATATGGCAGCTATCCGGAAAAAATGGTTTGGAGAGAGAGAAAGATAGGACAAAGACGTAAATTGTTTGGAGAGAGGGCATGTAGGTGGGGGGGCAGGCTGGGGGGAAGGAAGGTTGAGCTGGAAGAGCCAGGG
>ONZH01027795.1:0-25772 GCA_900303285.1 Rhinella marina
GCCGGCTGGAAGAAATTACCTCTAGTGTGAAACTATCTTTACTGAGTCTAGTGATTGGCATGACTGTTATTCTCTCTTTAGTCCTCTTTTAGTCATTGTGTTTTATGCACTGCCCTCTCGGGCTTTGTGCTTCTGTTCTTCAGTTTTATTCAGATTGTCCCATGAAATGAGCATTCCTATATAATACATTATCTATTAGATTTGTGTGCAGCTCTTCCCATTAAGGTTTAATTGTGAAACATTCAGTCTTTTTCATAACTTCTGGAAACTAAAAAAGACATAACCACATACATGTGTGTTCACCTCTTCTTCTATTCTCATTATTGGGATCCCCATCCCCACTCAATAGCTGTGTGGTTTCAGAAGTAAATCCAACACCTGTAAGACATTTATGGCATCTAATGGTAATACACCCTAAATGTTTCAGGTGAAAATACCCTTTCTAGTGGCCTTTAGAAGTGTCACCATCTGGCAATATGACCCACTGACTAGAAAAGATTTAGCACTCCTACGATAGATAGATAGATAGATAGATAGATAGATAGATAGATAGATAGATAGATATAGATAGACATATTAGATAGATAGAGATAGATAAAAAAGTAGATATATATTAGATAGATAGATATGAGATGGATGAATAGATAGATGCTCTAACTTAAATAGGTCTGTGAATACTTTATTTTCAAATATTCACCAAAATAAAAGTTAAATATAAACAATTGAATAGTATTACTTCTGTTTCCCTACAATGATCAAGAAATTGGACCACGTATAATAGCTTGCTGAAACATGCACTGGAACTGGCTTTATTCCAGTGCATGGAAGCGAATACGAACAGTTGATCATTTACACACACATTGCTAACATTTATGTTTATGACTATGTTCACTATTGACTGTAATGGTTGTTCTAGTGTGCATTGGTAGCAGTTATAATCAAGTATAGTATTAGATCACGGATATAAAATCAAAAAGTTGTATGTCACTAGGTATTATTTTTACACGGAAGAAAGTGGACGTTAAAATCATATACTTTATTAGCAACTTGTGCAAAGTGACTCACATGTGCACGAACACCAGCACAAAAAAGGACTAATGAGCATACTAAAAATGGTCTACAATACCTTACTTGTAGTTCACCTTTGTCATCCCAGATGTTACACAAAATGCTTGGACTTTGTATTATTATTATTATTATTATTATTATTATTATTATTAGTGTTGAGCGAGCATGCCTACGCTCGGGTCCGCTCGGTGTTCGGCCGAACACCGCGTGTGCTCGAGTGCGATGCTCGAGTATGCTAATGCGGACAAATTGTATGCTAATGCTACGCATGGCACGCTAATGCGTACAAATTTGTATGCTAATGCTACGCATTGTACGCTAATGCGTACGAATTTGTATGCTAAATTAGCATACAAATTTGTATGCTAAATTAGCATACAAATTTGTATGCATTAGCGTACAATGCGTAGCATTAGCATACAAATTTGTACGCATTAGCGTACAATGCGTAAATTAGCATTGCTAATGCTATGCATTGTGCACTAATGCGTACGAATTCAGTTAATTAGCGTACTTTAACGAGTGAAACAGGAAAATTTGCGATTCTGACCTTTCCTATGAACCCGACACCCTCCCCTCATCCGAGCAGGGGGTGCCTTGGTCTTCTCCCATTGACATACATTGTGTTATTATTTGTAATATCTGAATTGCATATATATATATATATATATATATATATATATATATAGTATCAAAAAACTGGGCAGCACTCCATATAAAACAAAAAGATCCTTTATTTACCCGTACAGAGGGACCGCGACGTTTCGGCTCAACACTAGAGCCTTTCTCAAGCACAAATAGTGGGGTGTACAAAGTATATATGCAAAAAACACAAGTGTGCATAATAACCAATTCATAAATCCAATCAGTCAAGAAAAGTGCAAAATACAATCAATAATACATATAAAGTGTAAATATATCACAAAACATAAATATACACTGTGTGTAAAAGTCATAATATATAGTAATATTAATCCATCATACATGAAAAACACATAAGTTAGATAAATTCATAAATTGCCAATAATGGCAGTGCATGTGCAAACAATAAAAACTATATACACTTTGTACACCCCACTATTTGTGCTTGAGAAAGGCTCTAGTGTTGAGCCGAAACGTCGCGGTCCCTCTGTACGGGTAAATAAAGGATCTTTTTGTTTTATATGGGAGTGCTGCCCAGTTTTTTGATACTGTTTATGGATGGTCTTTGTCGGGCCTGGGGCGTGCACCTCATTAGTGTGATTTTCTGTGCTGTCGATGTTTTTTCTTTTATATATATATATATATATATATATATATATATAGTACAGACCAAAAGTTTGGACACACCTTCTCATTCAAAGAGTTTTCTGTATTTTCATGAACTATGAGAATTGTAGAATTCACACTGAAGGCATCAAAACTATGAATTAACACATGTGGAATTATATACTTAACAAAAAAGTGTGAAACAACTGAAAATGTGTCTTATATTCTAGGTTCTTCAAAGTAGCCACCTTTTGCTTTGATCACTGCTTTGCGCACTCTTGGCATTCTCTTGATGAGCTTCAAGAGGTAGTCACCTGAAATGGTATTCCAACAGTCTTGAAGGAGTTCCCAGAGATGCTTAGCACTTGTTGGCCCTTTTGCCTTCACTCTGCGGTCCAGCTCATCGCAAATCATCTCGATTGGGTTCAGGTCTGGTGACTGTGGAGGCCAGGTCATCTGACGTAGCACCCAATCACTCTCCTTCTTGGTCAAATAGCCCTTACACAGCCTGGAGGTGTGTTTGGGGTCATTGTCCTGTTGATAATAAATGATGGTCCAACTAAACGCAAACCGGATGGAATAGCATGCCGCTGCAAGATGCTGTGGTAGCCATGCTGGTTCAGTATGCCTTCAATTTTGAATAAATCCCCAACAGTGAAATTTAATCAATATATGATGTTGGCTCACCAACTGTGGATAAAGTGAATTAGAGGTGCACTATCTTGCGGTTCACCCTTAGACCGTGAGTATCACAAATCAGAAATCAATCAATAGTTAGGTAGGCACACAAGTGAGAGTGTGGCTACCTAACTATTGATTGATTTCCAAATCCCCAACAGTGTCACCAGCAAAGCACCCCCACACCATCACACCTCCTCCTCCATGCTTCATGGTGGGAACCAGCAGGGGCGGTCTTGGGCACCACGCATCCTATGCATTTGCGTAGGGCCCCCGGCGTCCAAGGGGGCCCCCACGCTCTTCTCTTGCGCCGGTGCCCAAGACCGCCCGCAGAGGGAGATGAGCGCTTCCATTGTGGAAGCGCTCATCTCCATAGTCATCTGTATCGCCGTCCTCAGGACGGCGATACAGATGCCTGTATTGTACTGGGGCAGGGGAGGGAGAGGCGTCTCCCCTGCCCGTTCCTCTGATAGGCTGCAGGCACTGGGCCTGCAGCCTATCAGAGGCCGGCTCAGGCGGCGCGATGACGTCATCGCCGCCTGAGCCATACAGCGCGGGACACAGGCCGGAAGAGGCCTGCATCGCATCGCTGCCAGCACCATGGAGGTAAGTATAAGTGTTAATTTTTTTTATTTTTTCTTTTATTGTAGCAGTCACGGACCGGAGCTCAATTGGGGGCACTGGGGGCATTTTGGGGGCATTTTTACTGGGCACATGGGGGCACTGGGGGCATTTTACTGGCACATGGGGGCATTTTTACTGGCACATGGGGGCACTGTGGGCATTTTACTGGCACAATGGGGGCACTGTGGGCAATTTACTTGGCACATGGGGGCACTGTGGGCATTTTACTGGCACATGGGGCACTGTGGGCATTTTTTTCTGGCACATGGGGGCACTGGGGGCATTTTTACTGGCACATGGGGGCATTTTTACTGGTACTTCGGGGGCATTTTTACTGGCACATGGGGGCACTGGGGGCATTTTTACTGGCACATGGGGGCACTGGGGCATTTTTACTGGCACATGGGGGCACTGAGGGCATTTTACTGGCACGGGGCATTTTTACTGGCACGGGGGGCATTTTTACTGGCACAAGGGGGCACTGGGGCATTTTTACTGGCACTGGGGGCACTTCTTACTGGCACTGGGGGCATTTCTTTATGGCATGGGAGCACTAGGGGCATTTTTACTGGCACTGGGGGCACTTCTTACTGGCACATGGGGGGCAACTGGGGCATTTCTTACTGGCACATGGGGGCACTGGGGGCATTTCTTACTGGCACATGGGGGCACTGGGGGCATTGTTACTGGCACATGGGGGCACTGGGGGCATTTTTACTGGCACATGGGGGCATTTTTACTGGCACATGGGGGCACTGGGGGCATTTTTACTGGCACAAGGGGGCACTGGGGCATTTTTACTGGCACTGGGGGCACTTCTTACTGGCACATGGGGGCCACTGGGGGCATTTCTTTATGGCATGGGAGCACTAGGGGCATTTTTACTGGCACTGGGGGCACTTCTTACTGGCACATGGGGGCACTGGGGCATTTCTTACTGGCACATGGGAGCACTGGGGGCATTTCTTACTGGCACTGGGGGCATTTTTACTGGCACATGGGGGCATTTTTACTGGCAACTGGGGCATTTTTACTGGCACATGGGGGCATTTTTACTGGCACATGGGGGCACTGGGGGCATTTTTACTGGCACATGGGGGCACTGGGGGCATTTTCTTACTGGCACATGGGGGCACTGGGGGCATTTTTACTGGCACATGGGGGCACTGGGGGCATTTTTACTGGCACATGGGGGCATTTTTAACTGGCACATGGGGGCACTGGGGGCATTTTTACTGGCACATGGGGCATTTTTACTGGCACATGGGGGCACTGGGGGCATTTTTACTGGCACATGGGGGCACTGGGGGCATTTTTACTGGCACATGGGGGCACTGAGGGCATTTTACTGGCACGGGGCATTTTTAACTGGCACGGGGGCATTTTTACTGGCACAAGGGGGCACTGGGGCATTTTTACTGGCACTGGGGGCACTTCTTACTGGCACTGGGGGCATTTCTTTATGGCATGGGAGCACTAGGGGCATTTTTACTGGCACTGGGGCACTTCTTACTGGCACATGGGGCACTGGGGGCATTTCTTACTGGCACATGGGGGCACTGGGCATTTCTTTTACTGCACATGGGGGCACTGGGGGCATTTCTTACTGGCAAATTGGGGGCATTGGCACTGGGCACTGGGGGCATTTTTAACATGGGGGCATTTTACTGGCACATGGGGGCACTGGGGGCATTTTTACTGGCACATTGGGGGCACTTTTTACTGGCACTGGGGCATCTGGCATGGGGGCACTGGGGGCATTTTATGCTGGGGGCATTTTTACTGGCACTGGGGCACTTCTTAACTGGCACATGGGGGCACTGGGGGCATTTTTTATGGCTTACTGGCACATGGGGCACTGGGGGCATTTCTTACAGGCACATGGGGGCACTGGGGGGGCATTTTTACTGGCACATGGGGGCACTGGGGGCATTTTTACTGGCACATGGGGGCACTGGGGCAATTTTACTTGGCACATGGGGCATTTTTACTGGCAGGGGGCATTTTTACTGGCACATGGGGGCACTGTGGCATTTAACTGGCACTGGGGGCACTGGGGGCATTTTTACTGGCAGGGGGGCATTTTTACTGCAGCATGGGGGCATTTTTACTGGCACATGGGGGCCCTGGGGGCATTTTGTGGCACATGGGGGCATTTTTACTGGCACATGGGGGCACTGGGCATTTTTTTATGGTACTCGGGGGCATGTTTTACTGACACATGGGGGCATGGGGGCATTTTTTACTGGCACATGGGGGCATTTTACTGGCACTGGGGGCACTGGGGGCATTTTTACTGGCACACTGGGGGCACTGAGGGCATTTTACTGGCACGGGGCACTGGGGGGGGCATTTCTTTACTTGGCACTGGCAGAATTTTGGAGGGGGAATCAATGGGGGAACTTCTGGCGCATTATTGGGGATTTCTTATGGCACATAATTTGGGGGGCATCTATGGGTGGGGAGCACTTCTTACTGGCACATTGGAAGCATTATTACTTCTGGGGCACAGTGGGGACATTAGTACTGTGGGGGGCACTATTACTGTGGGGGGCACCCTGGCACAGTATCAGCGCAGTTATTTCTGGGGGACGTTATGTTTACACTATTTGCTGGGCGCAGTTATTTAGGACACTGTGTGCCAATAATTATTGAAGGGCACTATCGTGTGGTCTAGTGGCACAGTACTGGGGTGGTAGGATGATTTGTCCAGAAGATGGAGGATGATGGAAAAGTAGTAAACTAAGATTTTTTCTGTCAAACTGCAGAGATAAGAAATGGCTGAAAAATGGCGTCTGGTCTGAAAGGAGAAGATGAGGAAAGAAAAGATCTACATGAGAGGAGACGTCACTGGATGTAAGAGGTATGAGGCGCTGTATTATACTGGATGTAAGAGGTATGGGGCGCTGTATTATACTGGATGTAAGAGGTAATGGGGTGCTGTATTATACTGGATGTAAGAGGTATGAGGGGCTGTATTATACTGGATGTAAGAGGTATGGGGCGCTGTATTATACTGGATGTAAGCGAGGCGCTGTATTACACTGGATGTAAGAGGTATGGGGCGCTGTATTATACTGGATGTAAGAGGTAGGTAGGCGCTGTATTATACTGATGTATACGCTGTATTATACTGGATGTACGAGGTATGGGCGCTGTATTATATGGATGTAAGAGGTATGGGGTGCTGTATTATACTGGATGTAAGAGGTATGAGGCGCTGTATTATACTGGATGTAAGAGGTATGAGGCGCTGTATTATACTGATGTAAGAGGTATGGGGCGCTGTATTATTCTGGATGTAAGAGGTATGAGACGCTGTATTATACTGGATGTAGAGGTATGAGGTGCTGTATTATCTGGATGTAAGAGGTATGAGGCGCTGTATTACTGGATGTAAGAGGTATGAGGCGCTGTATTATACTGGATGTAAAGGTATGAGGCGCTGTATTATACTGGATGTAGAGGTATGAGGCGCTGTATTATACTGGATGTATTGCTTATATACTGGATCGCTGCTAATGGTAAGAGGTATGGGATTAGGGAGAGACGGATGTACTGGTGTAAGAGGTATGAGGTGCTGTATTATACTGGATGTAAAGAGGTATGGGGCGCTGTATTATAACTGGATGTAAGAGGTATGGGGCGCTGTATTATACTGGATGTAAGAGGTATGAGGCGCTGTATTATACTGGATGTAAGAGGTATGGGGCGCTGTATTATACTGGATGTAAGAGGTATGGGGCGCTGTATTATACTGATGTAAGAGGTATGAGGCGCTGTATTATACTGGATGTACGAGGTATGGGGCGCTATGAGGTATGAGGCGCTTGTATTATACTGGATGTAAGAGGTATGGCTGATTAGCGCTGTATTATACTGGATGTAAGAGGTATGGGGCGCTGTCTTATACTGGATGTAAGAGGTATGAGGGCTGTATTATACTGGATGTAAGAGGTATGAGGTGCTGTATTATACTGGATGTAAGAGTGTATGGGGCGCTGTATTATATCTGGATGTTAAGATGTATGGGCGCTGTATATACTGGATGTAAGAGGTATAGATGTGTAAGCGCTGTATTATACTGGATGTACGAGGTATGGGGCGCTGTATATACTGGATGTAAGAGGTATGGGCGCTGTATTATACTGGATGTAAGAGAGTCGTATGATGTAGAGGTACCTGTATTAATACTGGATGTAAGAGGTATGGGCGCTGTATTATACTGGATGTAAGAGGTATGAGGCGCTGTATTATACTGGATGTACGAGGTATGGGGCGCTGTATTATACTGGTAAGGTATGAGGCGCGTATACTGGAGTAAGAGGTATGGGAGCTGTATTATACTGGATGTAAGAGGTATGGGGCGCTGTATTAACTGGATGTATGAGGGATATGAGGGCGCTGGATGTAGTATGGTGTATTATACTGGATGTAAGAGGTATGGGGCGCTGTATTATATCCTGGGATGTAAGAGGTATGGGCGCTGTATTATACTGGATGTAAGAGGTATGGGGCGCTGTATTATACTGGATGTAAGAGGTATGGGGCGCTGTAATATACTGATGTAAGAGGGGCCTGTATTATACTGGATGTAAGAGGTATGGGGCGCTGTATTATACTGGATGTAAGAGGTATGGGGCGCTGTATTATACGATGTAAGAGGTATGGGGGTGTATCTACTGGATGTAAAATTATACTGATGTAAGCGCTGTAAGGATAAGAGGTATGGGGCGCCTGATGTATTGGATGTATAGTAAGAGGTATGGGCTGTATTATAGGATGTAAGAGGTATGAGGCGCGGTATTACTGGATGTACGAGGTATGGGGCGCTGTATTAGGCGGGGGGGCCCAAGCTGAACTCTTGCACCAGGGCCCGTGAGCCTTTAGCTACGCCCCTGCAGCCCAGCCAATAGAGAGCTGGGAGTCTGGGACACGCCATAGGCTGTGGGCAACCTTGACCCCCCCTCCAGTGAGGTATAGGGGTGTGTCCATTGGGGGGCGTGTCATCAGAGGCCGTGTCATCAGGGGTGTGAGGTGTCATTGGGGGGGGGGGCCCCAGACATAACTTCGCTTAGGGCCCCAGAAATGCCAAGACCGCCCCTGGGAACCAGGCATGTAGAGTCCATCCGTTCACCTTTTCTGCGTCGCACAAAGACAAGGTGGTTGGAACCAAAGATCTCAAATTTGGACTCATCAGACCAAAGCACAGATTTCCACTGGTCTAATATGCATTCCTTGTGTTCTTTAGCCCAAACAAATCTCTTCTGCTTGTTGCCTGTCCTTAGCAGTGGTTTCCTAGCAGCTATTTTACCATGAAGGCCTGCTCCACACAGTCTCCTCTTAACATTTGTTGTAGAGATGTGTCTGCTGCTAGAACTCTGTGTGGCATTGACCTGGTCTCAAATCTGAGCTGCTTTTAACCTGCAATTTCTGAGGTTATTGACTCGGATGAACTTATCCTCCGCAGCAGAGGTGACTTTTGGTCTTCCTTTCCTGGGGCGGTCCTCATGTGAGCCAGTTTCTTTGTAGCGCTTGATGGTTTTTGTGACTGCACTTGGGGACACTTTCAAAGTTTTCCCAATTTTTCGGACTGACTGACCTTCATTTCTTAAAGTAATGATGGCCACTCGTTTTTCTTCACTTAGCTGCTGTTTTTTGCCATAATACAAATTCTAACAGTCTATTCAGTAGGACTATCAGCTGTGTATCCACCTGACTTCTGCCCAATACAACTCATGGTCCCAACCCCATTTATAAGGCAAGAAATCCCACTTATTAAACCTGACAGAGCACACCTGTGAAGTGAGAACCATTTCAGGTGACTACCTCTTGAAGCTCATCAAGAGAATGCCAAGAGTGTGCAAAGTAGTAATCAAAGCAAAAGGTGGCTACTTTGAAGAACCTAGAATATAAGACACATTTTTAGTTGTTTCACACTTTTGTGTTAAGTATATAATTCCACATGTGTTAATTCATAGTTTTGATGCCTTCAGTTGTGAATCTAAAATTTTCATAGTCATGAAAATACAGAAAACTCTTTGAATGAGAAGGTGTGTCCAAACCTTTGGTCTGTACTGTATGTATATATATATATATATATAATAAAATTAATTCCACAGCACCACCACGGATTGTGCCAAAAGCAAAATGTGTTTATTCCACCAGAGCTCTGGTGGAATAAACACATTTTTCTTTTGGCAAAATCCGTGGTGGTGCTGTGGAATTAATTTTATTATATTATATTTGGATTGGGACCACGTCCCAGCCGCTGGCACACCATTATCTTATACTGTGCAGTGCTGATTTCATTTTTTAATTATATATATATATATAGTATATATATATATATATATATATATATCTACAATTCAGATATTATATGGGAAATTTCAAACATTTACAAAAGATAATGGACTGCACAGAATGTTAGGAGATATACAGATTATATTGAAATAGAACAGTTCTTACAAGCTTAAATTACTGGCAAATACATTACCATTATCTCTCTTAAATTCCTCAGTAGACAAAGAAGTCTGTATCACTTACATGTGCCTTTTTCCAGTTATAAAAGATGAAGAAATGTATCATAATCCCAGCATTCTCTGCTGAGTATCTATTCTGAATAGCAAGTGGGCATGCTGTAATTAGCAATTTAGAAGAAGTATATATGTTTAAAAATTACAATGTATTTTGTGAGATGCTTTTGATCCTCTGTGAAAGATAAAATGATATAGGCAGCAGTTTAAAAATATTGAATTTCTAACAGCAGGTATATCAGCCTGCGCCAGCCTTATCTGTCAACCAGCAAAACGACAGTGACACTTACAGTGATTGCAAAATGCACCAAACACACTATATATGTCATATCCTTACAAGTCACTAACTTTGATCGTCTTCTTTTTGATTATATCACAATCACCCCCGTTCCATTTTAGCTCCTTTCTTTAGTTCTCTCTGGGGGTTCAGATGTCGTTCCTGTATGCCTTAACAGATGAATCAGTTTTCCCTTTGCTAAATTGTCTTCCGGGAAAGATGAACACTTTATGCATTGATTCTGACCACAGTCTTGCTTTAAAAAGGGTATAAGAGACCATGGGCCTTTCTTCTAATAAGATTAAGGTGGTTGTTTTCATATTATTAAGTAATTAAGGAGAGAACACATTAGTCGATAGTTCGGTTCAGGGCCTGTCTGTCTTGAATTAAAATGTGTTGAGCATTGACAGCTAACCCAGTTTCCATTCTTCTCTATTGCTCTGAACCACAGGGGAAGATGAAATGCATTTTTTTGCATTGCATATTGCCTAAAGGCTCTCAGTAAAATTTAATTTTCTTACAGCATTGATTTTTCCATTATAGGTTGTAACAGTCTAATGATATCTCATAAGAATTTTGAGTGTTAAGAAAAAAAAAATGTAAATGACTTAGCAAAGATAACTGCAGATGATTCAAGACATCTTCCTGTTATCTGAATTACTAAGATCTTCCTAGTTGGCTGTGATTTAGATGTCACTACTTTTCCATTCTCATATGAGAGATGAATGTAAATACACTTGGCTGCTGCAGAGCTGAGCTCTTTCATCTAATGAATGGGTGGCGACAAAGTTCAGAAACCAGGAAAAAGAAATTATTCCTTCCCTCAGCTTATCACAGAGTCATTAAGCTAATGAGAAAGGAGTTTCCTATGAACTGTAGGCAACAAATATGTTATAAAAACCTGGTGCCTTTGTATTTGACTGTTTTTATACACTTGGATCTACAGTATTAAGAGTATGCAGTTTAATCATTTACTGTTAATTCATATCCTATGTGAAGGTATAGAATAAAGATACATTTCATGAAATATGGGTCTATATTGGCTGTGAACCAGAAATACCTAGCAATAAAAATTAAAGAGGTTTTCCGAGACTTAAATACTGATGACCTATCCTCTGGACAGGTCATCAGTATACGATTGGTGGGAGTCCGACACCCGGAATCCCTTCTGATCAGCTGTTTAAGAAGGCATTGGCACTCGCAGTAGCGTTGCGACCTTCTTCAGCTTTTCCTAGTCCAAGTGATAACATGTTCATTGGTCACATAGCCTAGTCACACCTCAGTTCCATAGAAGTTAATGGGGCCGAGCTGCAATACCAAGCAAAGCTGCTATACAATGTATGACTCTGTGCCTGGTAAGCATGGAGAAGGCTGAAGCACTCATGGAAGCACTGGTGCATTCTCAAACAGCTAATTGATGGGGGTCCTAAGAGTCTGACCCTAACCAATTAGATACTGATGGTGACCTATCCAGAGGATAGGTCATCAGTATTTAAGTCTTGGAAAACTATTTTAAGTCTCTGCAAGCTTCTCAAAGATCCAATGTGCATATCATTCAGCTTGAGCTATAAGGACTATATGAATGGATGGCATATAATTATATTATTAAGTAGGATTCAGGAATATGCAGTGACCTTTGACAAGCAATAGGATAACCTAGGAGGAGAATCATATACCACTGTATATATCTGTATATATACATATTGTATAGTATGTATGCAATACATAATTGCATATTATAGTTTCTTATTCTGTCAAGTCGGAGAAATGTTTGAATCTCAGTCAAGTCATTGCCTGAGTTTTTTTTTATTCATTGTTTTGTATGCACAGTTTTATATTACATTTATAGATATGTCCGTTTGTAAAGAAAATGCTGTAAGTTGTTCATCTGGATTTGCACCCCGCCCTAGCATTTCGTACTTGTTTAGTTAAAGGCAATGCCAAGTTGGGAGGCTTACATTAATGTTCCTGGCCTGCGGACAACAATCAAGCTCAGAGGTGGAACCATACAGCATGACTCTTTCAGAGAGCAGATCCAACCCCATGACTCCTGGAATCTAAATGCATCAAGTTATTTTTTTCTTTATGTAAAAATGTCCAGAAGATAGAAAATAAATTAATGGATAACAGATTGGTGGCGGTTTAGGAGGTAAATCCTGATGACCTATCCCCTTTTGCTCCAATATAGTATGGTAAGTCACACTTCCTTGTGACTTGTGATTAAGTATATTAACTGCCAATTTGGACAGACAAGGACACAAGTCAGTTTGTAGTAAATGGGAAAATGCTGGTAAAGTTCAATCACTCTTGATTTGCATCCCATTTATCACTCAATAGAAAGTGACATTGGGTCTTATTATTACAGCTGTATCACACTAGCAATGTTCTACATTGCTGTGAAAAAAAGGATGTTCTAGGCAATGCAGTTTGACACGGTAGCAAGAAAATTAGCTAGTTTTCTACTATTTAATTTGGTGCTTAAATCACAGCAGTCATATGTCTTCACATAAATGTATTTTGATGATCACACAATTTACAACTGCTGCCAAATCTGCCAAGGCCAAACATTTGAACCTCCATATGCTTTAAAGATTTTGATCATGGTATAATTGCAGGAATAATTTGTAAAATCATGTCTTTTAAATATTAAATGTGATTTATCTGTCGTCATTTGTGAGGTACTCTTTTAATGAATGTATAAAACAAGTAAAATAGAAAACTTCCAGTACTGCCACAGGAGAGCAGAGAAAACACTCACTTAAGATGTAGTAAACTATATACACAAACATTAGACATCAGACCATTGCAAGTATATTTCCACTTATTTGAGGTATCAAGCCGTTCTCCAGAATCCTTACATTCTATTGGCAGGTATAGATGTAGGTTATAAAAGCAATATATAGCAGAGATTGGGAAATGGATTGTTAGAAAGGAGCAACATGGATCCTTATTCAATAAAAGAAGAAAACTTAACATACAAGACATAAAGTACATGAACAGTCTTGTTATCCACTATGCTCCGCACTGGATTGCTGTAAGTGACCAATTCAGAAAGCAAATAAAGACCTGCTGGTAAATGGACATGGTTTTTCGATGATAAACAGCTAGAGAGATTATAGATAGACAAACAGGAGATGGTCTTTTTCCAACCTTAACAACAATGTAAGTATCGGGTGCCTAGGGTCCATTAATAAAATTAATTCTGGGGGCCCACTGTACAGCTACACATTAGCAGACATCAACAAGACACTCAAGGTGATTGATTATGTGTTTCTCTGCAGCAATTTCAATATGGTGGCTCCCTGGAGAAAGAGGGTACTAGCTGGCCTGCCTATGCACCTAAAAGCCATCTCAGCCAATTATGCATCTATAAAGACTTATGATGTGAGATGCAGTACACTGCCTATCTGTATATTGTACAATTATACAATAGTGCTAAGTGGCACTTGTACAGGGAAGTGGGGCTCAGTGGC
This sequence comes from Rhinella marina, assembly GCA_900303285.1. Classification (NCBI taxonomy): domain Eukaryota; kingdom Metazoa; phylum Chordata; class Amphibia; order Anura; family Bufonidae; genus Rhinella; species Rhinella marina. Next base: position 13,908 of record ONZH01027795.1, read on the forward strand.
CCATCTGGGCATTCACCTGTTCTCATGTGGGCTAGTATGAGTCCGGAAAGATAGGTAGAGGCCTAGAGGATGAGCAATCTTCTTGAAATTTGTTTCATGTTCAATTTGTCAAACTTGAAAAAAAATTTGATTTGTGTCTGAATTTATTCTACACTATTTCAATATACTCCAATTGGGTTAAAAATTGGCATACAACACTCTGAGTTCTCTAAGCACTCAGAATTGTCATATATTTTGTTTTATCTCTTTAAAACAATAATTTTTGCTGTGTCTCTTTAAGCTGTTTAATGCAATGAAAGCCATAGCAAATAATGTCAGAGTGACACTAACATTCACTATATACAATTATGGGTAAACACATGGCTGACAGTGTTAACAAACAGTGTGTTTAAAAACACACTGGGGCTTTCCATGCGTTTTTATATTAGAAACCTAAATATTTTCCCTTATTAGGTGTTATTGTAAAAAAAAGAACAGTGGCTTGTTGAGAACAAGAATCCCAAAATTCTGCCTTAATACGGAAGACCTTCCCCTTGTTTATACACTAAATGTTAATGTCAGAAGAAACAGTGGCTTGTTCTAGACAAACATCCAAGGCAGGTAGAATGCCTGCCCATATGTATATACACACAAGTGTTAAGTGTCAAAAGAAACAGTGGCTACTTCTGAAGTTGAACAAGCCTGGAAGAGAATGGTTAAGTATAGTGTGGATACAGAAAGGGTAAGGCCTTGTTCACACTTCAGTTATTTGATCAGTTATTTCCATCAGTTATTGTGAGCCAAAGCCAGGTGTGGGTCAAAAACACAGAACAGGTGCAGTTCTGTCTATTATACCTTATCTCTGTGTAGGCTTCACTACTGGTTTTGGCTTACAATAACTGATGGAAATAACTGATCAAATAACTGATGTGTGAACAAGCCTTAAGGTGTGTTGGTAATAGTGGCATAAATAGTAGTGTCAGCAGTAGTGGTAGTGGATGCTGTGTACCAGTAATGGTAGTGGCAGGAGGGACAATAGAAGTGGCAGTAGGGGGATTACCAGCAGGGAGTAACAGTTGTGGTGGTGACAGTAGCAGCCATATGGTACAGAACATGATTGCAGGCAGACAGCGGCAGTGGCATGAGGGGGCATCATTAACACTGGAAAATCTATTTATGGGCATCAGCCAGAGGTGGCTGAAAAATCCTCATTTCATTTTGACCAAAATTATATTTTGTACACTGGTGAAGGACAACTGGAGGCCGGAAAAAGCAGTACAGAGAGAGAAAACATTCCAGTCACTTTTCCAATCTGCCTGCCCAGAAGTTTATGGAGTAAGAGAACATGGTGCTGGTAAGAGAGCACAGTAATTAAAAAATAAAATTTTGTTTAAGCCACGGAACTGTGACTATTTCTATAACACTGAATACTGAATGGTACCTTGAAGTAATTTACAATGCATTCAATAACATGAGTATAATAGTGTCATTTCTGTACTGCTTTTTACTACAAATCTGAACGGTATCTTTAAGTAATATACAATATGTTCCCTTACACAGATATAATGCATTGATATGTGCAAAAACAAACGGTAAATAGAAACATTTTTTAAAGGAAAAAAAGGCAATTCCTCTGTGTTTGCAACAGAATGTATCCAATTGGAGTGATGGCAATAAGCATATGAACTGCAGGAATTCAGGATTCAGAGCTTGCCAACAAGCTGTACAAGACAATGACCAGTCCCTGACTCTATGCTAAGATTTCTCTGTTAAAACTCTAAAATTTACACAATTATATCTCCAATTCTCTAACTTTACTGCCTCTATAGTGGCTCTAGTAACCGGCTTGTCTCTAATTTTTTATTTTTATTTTTTTTTTGGGCAGACACAGCCACAACACATCCTTTCACAACCACATCTGCAAACAGATTGGCATTTCTTCTTTCTGTGCAGAAGGAGCTGACCAATACTCTGGATGATCAGGTTGTCTGTCAGACTCTGAGCCAATCCAGCCAAGATCTACTCTCCCCTCCCTCCCAGGGTCCTTCATCTATTTCCTTTCTGAGATTTTCCCTGCTAATTTTCACTGTAAAATGGCACTGAGCAACGTTTTATGTGATTAGTCCAAAATGAATTGCCAAAACTAGATTCATTTGGCAGACAAATTCTTGTGAAATTTGTAATAAATCCAATAAGTTTAGAATCAATTTGCTCATCTGTAAGATAAATATATATGATAGAGAAAGAAAGAAAGAAAGAAAGAAAGAAAGAAAGAAAGAAAGAATGAATAATAGAACATTTTTTTCATGAGATTCCACAATCTTTGTGTGTTTGTTTAGGTAGATTAAAGTCACGATTTTTGGCGTCTCCTGGAGACTCTGATAGGTTCTAATTTTCACATGCAGCACATGACTCTGATTCAGTGTAAATGTTTTGTTTCACTTGTTAATTCCTTTCTAACATTAGAAATAAGATTGACATTTGACAATAAGTGGAAAGCCGATCCAGAAGGCTATGGCCTGTATATAAACGAAGAGAGGACTGCATATGATGTTCTAAGATCTAAGTTGTTCTTTTATTTATTTCCATATATTATCAGTTATTTTCATCATACTTATGATTTTATTTTGTCCATATATATAAGTCTGTTTACAATTAAAAGTTAGGCCATGTTCATACAAGCCCTGTGCAGTGACAATGTGACAGATCTGTTACACAATGAATTTTCTACAGACTTTGAATTGACATCTGGTCACAGCATGTTTGACCTAAAAATCCAGTAAAATGACAAAAAATAACTCAACAAAAAACGGCAAAATACAGTGTGTGAATCTAGTAGTTGCTCTGAACTTTAGCATAATAAATGAATATAATAAACAAATGTGGAAAAAGTAGGATTGTAAATCTGAACGAATTTCTTAAAGAGGTTGTCACAATAAGACAACCCCTTTACTTATACCTTATCAGGGTCCCCAAAATATCAAGACTTAGTCTTTTTGCAAAACACTTTGATTTGATGCAAAATTGCATGAAGGCACCTACGAGTGCATACTGCTGGGTGGCCTTTTCACAATGTTCCGGATGTCTATTATAAGCAAATATATGGGTTCGGGTGAATAAGATGATTCTAAACTTTCTTCTTTCCATAGAAGCTGTTCTTGAATATGTCAAGAACCTATACACTGCAACCTGTTAATCATCTTTCCGAGGGGTGGTGGAAGGTGGGTGAGCGTTCTGCTTTATAAATACAGCCGGACTTTGGACTAATACATTCTCTGAGTGTTGCTAATAGCTAAATGACATAACATTTTCTTAACCTTGAGACCAAGAACAGCTGCAAAACTCCACTGTTGTATTGACTGTGCTGCACAGTGGACCGTGAAACATTGACAGAAGATAGGACAAGTAAGTTATTGAACGTGCAACACTATTTCCTACTTACTGTTGGCATTGCTCTAAACTTGTATGAGGTGAACTCTTATCTACACTGTAGTTCTAATCTACATATTGTGGATAGTCAATATACTCATAAACAAAACAATCATTGTATATATATATATATATATATATATATATATATATATATATATATATTGCCTTGCGAAAGTATTCCTTGCGAAAGTATTTGGCCCCCTGGAAACTTTTCAAACCGTTTGCCACATTTCAGGCTTCAAACAAAAAGATATAACATTTTAAATTTTTGGTGAAGAATCAACAACAAGTGGGTCACAATTGTGAAGTGGAACAAAATTTATTGGATCATTTAAACTTTTTGTGTAATAATAAAACTGAAAAGTGGGGCATGCAAAATTGTTCGGCCCCCTTGCAATAATACTTTGCTACGCCACCTTTTGCTGTGATTACAGCTGCAAGTCGCTTGGGGTATGTCTCTATCAGTTTTGCATATCTAGAGACTGAAATTCTTGCCCATTCTTCCTTGCAAAACAGCTTGAGCTCTTTGAGGTTTGAAGGAGAGCACTTGTGAACAGCAGTTTTCAGCTCTTTCCCACATATTCTCAATTGGATTCAGGTCTGGACTTTGACTTGGCCATTCTAAGACCTGGATATGTTTATTTTTGAACCATTCTACTGTAGATTTTGCTTTATGTTTGGGATCATTGTCTTGCTGGAAGATAAATCTCCGTCCTAGTTTCAGATCTTTTGCAGACTCCAACAGGTTTTCATCCAGAATGGTCCTGTATTTGGCTCCATCCATCTTCCCATCAATTTTAACCATGTTTCCTGTCCCTGCTGATGAAAAGCAGGCCCAAACCATGATGCTGCCACCAACATGTTTGACAGTGGGGATGGTGTGTTCAGGGTGATGAGCTGTGTTGCTTTTACGCTAAACATATCGTTTTGCATTGTTTCCAAGTTCTGACCAGAGCACCTTCTTCCACATGTTTGGTATGTCTCCCAGGTGGCTTGTGGCAAACTGTAAACAAGACTTTTTATGAATATAATTGATAAATGGCTTTCTTCTTGCCACTCTTCCATAAAGGCCAGATTTGTGAAGTGTTCTACTGATTGTTGTCCTATGGACAGACTCTCCCACCTCTTGGCTGCATCTCTGATCAGTCTTCTTGTTTGAGATGAAAGTTTAGAGGGATGGCCTGGTCTTGGTAGATTTGCAGTGGTCTGATACTCCTTCCATTTCAATATGATCGCTTGCACAGTGCTCCTTGGGATGTTTAAAGCTTGGGAAATCTTTTGGTATCTAAATTAGGCTTTAAACTTTTCCACAACAGTATCATGGACCTGCCTGGTGTGTTCCTTGGTCTTCATGATGCTCTCTGTGCTTTAAACAGAACCCTGAGACTATCACAGAGCAGGTGCATTTATACGGAGACTTGATTACACACAGGTGGATTCTATTTATCTTGATCAGTCATTTAGGACAACATTGGATCATTCAGAGATCCTCAATGAACGTCTGGAGTGAGTTTTCTGAACTGAAAGTAAATGGGCCAAATAATTTTGCACTTTTCAGTTTTATTATTACAAAAAAGTTTAACTGATCCAATAAATGTCGTTCCACTTTACAATTGTGACCCACTTGTTGTTGATTCTTCACCAAAAATTTAAAATGTTATATCTTTTTGTTTGAAGCCTGAAATGTGGCAAAAGGTTGAAAAGTTCCAGGGGGCCGGATACTTTTGCAAGGCACTGTATATACAGAGAGAGAGAGAGAGAGAGAGAGAGAGAGAGAACAAGTAATCCAGAAAATGATACAACACTAAATGTTTTATAACTAGATAGTATGGTATCATAAATGACCTCTAGTTTGCTGACTAATCCACAGGTCAATGGTGGTTCTATCAGTCTTAAATTTAGAAATACAGTAAATATTAGACACTGTAATATATTTTAATGCAGCTGTAGAATCTACAAGTAAGGTACACTTTAATGGCATAACTATTACTTTAGTAGCTTGTGGTGACTGTTCTAGCTTCTAATTATCACATGCAGCACATGACTATGATTCAGTGTCAACTGTTTTGCGTTACTTGTTAAGGTCTTTCTAATGTTAGACATAAGATTGACACCTTTGGATAACAGCAGCTGTGCTAGTTTAAAGCATACATTATTGACCCATTTATAGAAGCCAATTCATCTTGGGATATGGTCTTTCTGAGTAGTTTATATCATTGTGCACATAGCTGCAGAAATAATAAAAAAAACATTTTTCTATTAAATCTGTATATGTTGCAGTTTCACTCATTCATTTCTGTAGTTGACACCATGTGCAGACATAAATGTTGGAAGTAGAAGTGTGATTATATAGCTTTTAGGTATTATTTCTCAGTTCAATTCAGAAGCAGGCCTTTATATGGTCTGCTCAACTGGAATCTCTATGTATGAAAGTATCCTCCACTTCAGCCCTAAAGTTGGACAAAGTTGGAAGAATGTTGGCAAAATCTTGGCAGGACCAGGCATCATCTTCGCCAACAACAAATAAATTTGAAGAGTAGGAATGGTCAAGTATGTTGTATTTCAACATGACTGATCCTTTGTTTTGTTTTCTTTGTAAAAAAAAACCATGTATGTTAGCTGACCTCAGTGTGTATTTGTATGTAGGTGGGAGGAATAGCTACATGAATGTTTGGTCAACAGCTATCTTAAGATGTATGACCACATTAAAGGAGTTGTGTAACTAAACATATTCTACATTTTTCAAACCAGTATTTGTATCTGAATACTTTTGTAATTGCATGCAATTAAAAATTTAGTATAGCCAATGAATTATTCACTACAATGTATCTGGCACCTCCTGATGTTTGTCCCTTTCGTTATTTTTTGTCCGTCTCACAGAGCTGATCGAATGTGCTCAGTTTACATCTTTTACTAGCCATATGTTCTGTTCAAAGATGTGGCAGTTACAGGGAGAGAGCAGCAGAACAAAGGACACACCCCCTGAGTTTCAGGCTGATGATAATATAGCAGAACAATTGGAACAGTGAATGTGGAGATCTCTGGATCCATGTGCTGTACAGGGCTGGTTCTGGCTTTGTTAGATAGGTTTTGTCATTTACTATATGATGTCTGATTTTCATTTTTTACATCAATCATAGCATAACCCCTTTAATAATCTGAGCTCCTGTATCCTACTTGGGTTGCTAACCAGAAGAAATCAAGCATTCATCTCTATTAGTGTTGAACGAATCAAAGTTCAGAAAGGGGACTTTGAGCTGAATTTCAGGAAAAATTTGATTGATTTGCCGCAAAGCCAAATTTTGGCATGGTTCGTGGTAACTGCTTTTCCCTGAAATGGCATAAAATCTTGTGTACAGTGACGTATGATGTCACCACGCTGGCCGCCATGATCATGTGTCGCACAAGATTTTAGAATGGATCTTAAAGCAAGTGGCCACATTGGCCTCTTCACGATCAAATGGATGAGGTAAGTATGATTATTTGTTTTTTTAATTTGCAAACATAAAAATGCTTTAATATGGATTTCTAATGCTGCATTCAGTGATAAACACGGCATCTGAGGGCTTCAATGATGGGGGGCAGTGCAATCCCTGACATTACATTAAGTAATGTCATCGACAGACCCTTATTTCTGATATTTAAGGACTCTATACTGATGGGGAGTGTTCCACAGGATTGGCACATAGCAAATGTGGTGCCAATATTCAAAAAGGGTCCAAAAACAGAGCCCGGAAACTAAAGGCCGGTAAGTTTAAACTTCTGTTGTGGGTAAACTGTTTGAAGGTTTTCTGAGAGATGCTATCTTGGAGTACCTCAATGAAAATAAGCAAATAACTCCGTATCAGCATGGCTTCGTGAGGGATTGGTCATGTCAAACCAATTTAATCAGTTTCTATGAAGAGGTAAGTTCTAGACTTGACAGCGGCGACTCAATGGATGTCGTATAGAGATGAGCGAGCATACTCGTCCGAGCTTGGTGATCGTTTGAGTATTAGTGTACTCGTAAGTGCTCGCTGCTCGGACGAGTATCTCTCCATACTCGAGGAAATGGCAACTTCCGCATCGTGCTTTTTTGGTGCCTATAAACACAGCCAATCACAAGCCAGGAGACTCTACGGTACACCCAGCATCACGTGGGGCCCTTACATGTCGATAGCAGGGGTTGGCTGGCCTGATCAGGTGACCCTGGAATATACTAGTGACTGGCCGCGGTGCTCGGCTCAGATGCCATCTGGATGTCGTTAGGGATAGAGCTGCTGCCTTTCAGGGACAGTGTTAGGGCCTGAATTTAGTTCTCTGTTAGGCAGGAATCACCCACAAAGAACCCAACAGCCCTTCTAAGGGCTAGAGGAAATTTTTTTTTTGTCTCCTGGCTTGGCTGGCTGGCACTAGTAGTGCAGCTATCGCCATATCTAACCCTGTTTTTTTTTATTGTTCTATCTCAGTGATACAAATCCATTGCACACAGCAGTGTGGAACCATTCTGTGTGTCACAGTTCAGCACACTCACTCCAATCCATATATACTATCCAGGTGACACTTTCTGTACGTCACAGAATACAACCAAGTCATTTGCTACCAATAACGTATACAGTTTGATCCAGAAAACTCTCTGTGTGACATTTGTCTAAGTCGCAGTCTAAATAGCCACCGTTAAAAGGGTGTCAGTCAGTTCTACCATAGTTTCTGCACGTAACGTTCCCAAAAAAAACTAAATTTAAAAAAAAAAAAATAGTTTTTCAGTTGTTTTAGATCAGTGATACAAATCCATTTTACTCAGCTGCGTGTAACCTTTCTGTGTGTCACAGTTCAGCACACTCACTCCAATCCGTGTATACTGTCCAGGTGACGCTTTCTGTACGTCAGAGAATACAACCAAGTCATTTGCTACCAATAACATCTATAGCTTGATCCCAAAAACTCTCTGTGCGACATTTGTCTGGGTCACAGTCTAAATAGCCACCGTTAACAGGGTGTCAGTCAGTTCTACGATAGTTCCTGCACGTCACGTTCCCAAAAAAACAAAATAAAAAAAAATATATATATATATAAAAAAAAAAATATTTTTTCAGTTGTTTTAGCTCAGTGATACAAATCCATTTTACTCAGCTGCGTGTAACCTTTCTGTGTGTCACAGTTCAGCACACTCGCTCCGATCCGTATATACTGTCCAGGTGACACTTTCTGTACGTCACAGAATACAACCAAGTCATTTGTTACCAATATCATTAAAGCTTGATCCAGAAACTCTCTTGTGCGACATTTGTCTGGGTCGCAGTCTAAATAGCCACCGTTAACAGGGTGTCAGTCAGTTCTACCATAGTTCCTGCACGTCACGTTCCCAAAAAAACATAATTTTTAAAAGAATTATAAAAAACAAAATTTAAAAAAAATAAGTTTTTCAGTTGTTTTAGCTCAGTGATACAAATCCATTTTACTCAGCTGCGTGTAACCTTTCTGTGTGTCACAGTTCAGCACACTCGCTCCGATCCGTATATACTGTCCAGGTGACACTTTCTGTATGTCACAGAATACAACCAAGTCATTTGTTACCAATATCATCTAAAGCTTGATCCAGAAAACTCTCTGTGCGACATTTGTCTGGGTCGCAGTCTAAATAGCCACCGTTAACAGGGTGTCAGTCAGTTCTACGATAGTTCCTGCACGTCACGTTCCCAAAAAAACAAAATTTTAAAAAAATATAAAAAAATAAATATAAAAAAAATAAGTTTTTCAGTTGTTTTAGCTCAGTGATACAAATCCATTTTACTCAGCTGCGTGTAACCTTTCTGTGTGTCACAGTTCAGCACACTCGCTCCGATCCATATATACTGTCCAGGTGACACTTTCTGTACGTCACAGAATACAACCAAGTCATTTGCTACCAATAACATCTATAGCTTGATCCAGAAAACTCTGTGTGCGACATTTGTCTGGGTCGCAGTCTAAATAGCCACTGTTCTAACCATAGTTCCTGCAAGTCACGTTCCCAAAAAAAAACAAATTAAAAAAAAAATAATAAAAAACAAAATTTAAAAAAAAAAATAGTTTTTCAGTTGTTTAGCTCAGTGATTACAAATCCATTTTACTCAGTCTGCGTGTAACCTTCTGTGTGTCACAGTCAGCACACTCGCTCCGATCCGTATATACTGTCCTGGTGACACTTTCTGTACGTCACAGAATACAACCAAGTCATTTGCTACCAATATCATCTATAGCTTGATCCAGAAAACTCTCTGTGCGACATTTGTCTGGGTCGCAGTCTAAATAGCCACCGTTAACAGGGTGTCAGTCAGTTCTACGATAGTTCCTGCACGTCACGTTTCCCAAAAAACATTAAAAAAAAATATATAAAAAACAAAATTTAAAAAAAATATATTTTTTCAGTTGTTTTAGCTCAGTGATACAAATCCATTTTACTCAGCTACGTGTAACCTTTCTGTGTGTCACAGGTCAGCACACTTGCTCCGATCCGTATATACTATCCAGGTGACACTTTCTGTATGTCACAGAATACAACCAAGTCATTTGCTACCAATATCATCTACAGCTTGATCCAGAAAACTATCTGTGCGACATTTGTCTGGGTCGCAGTCTAAATAGCCACTGTTAACAGGGTGTCAGTCAGTTCTACTATAGTTCCTGCACATCACGTTCCCAAAAAAAAACAAAATTTAAAAAAAAATATAAAAAACAAAATTTAAAAAAAAATTAGTTTTTCAGTTGTTTTAGCTCAGTGATACAAATCCATTTTACTCAGCTGCGTGTAACCTTTCTGTGTGTCACAGTTCAGCACACTTGCTTTGCTCCGTATATACTGTCCAGGCGACACTTTCTGTATGTCACAGAATACAACCAAGTCATTTGCTACCAATATCATCTATAGCTTGATCCAGAAAACTCTCTGTGCGACATTTGTCTGGGTCGCATTCTAAATAGCCACCGTTAACAGGGTGTCAGTCAGTTCTACCATAGTTCCTGCATGTCACGTTCCCAAAAAAAGAAAATTTTTTAAAAAAATATAAAAAACAAAATTAAAAAAAAAATTAGTTTTTCAGTTGTTTTAGCTCAGTGATACAAATCCATTTTACTTCAGCTGCGTGTAACTTTCTGTGTGTCACAGTTCAGCAAACTCGCTTTGCTCCGTATATTACTGTCCAGGTGACACTTTCTGTATGTCACAGAATACAATCAAGTCATTTGCTACCAAATAAATCATCTATAGCTTGATCCAGAAAACTCTCTGTGCGACATTTGTCTGGGTCGCAGTCTAAATAGCCACCGTTAACAGGGTGTCAGTCAGTTCTACGATAGTTTCTGCATGTCACGTTCCCAAAAAAACAAAATTAAAAAAAAAATATAAAAAAATAGTTTGTCAGTTGTTTTAGCTCAGTGGTACAAATCCATTTTACTCAGCTGCATGTAACCTTTCTGTGTGTCACAGTTCAGCACACTCGCTCCAATCCGTATAATCTTTCCAGGTGACACTTTCTGTACGTCACTTAATTCTACCAGACTGAACAAGTTTGTGGGTTTCAGTACACCAGGCCCGTTTAATTTTTTTTTTTTTTTATATCATACACTTATATACAAAAAATGTTGAACCCCAGGGCTAAGGGTCGAGGACGAGGGCGTGGGCATAGGCATTCAATTACTGCAGGGGTCAGAGGCCATGGTCCTGGGCAGGGTGAGACAGTACTTGCTGATGAGGGAGCAGGGGAATTCCGCAGAGCTACACTCCCTAGCTTCATGTCTCAACTTACAGGGACACGTGGTAGAGGACTGTTGAAACCACAACAGTGCGAACAGCTGATCTCGTGGATTGCGGACAATGCTTCAAGTAATTTGTCCACCAGTCAGTCTTCCACGCAGTCCACCCACGTTACCCAAGGGAGCACTCCTATGGCTCCTCTACCTCAACCTCCTTCCCCCCAGTCTGCCCCCTCCCAGGAAAATTTGGAATGCGATCCGGCATACTCTCAGGAACTGTTTTCTGGACCCTTCCCAGTGTCACAAACCACTTCTCAGGTTGCTGCTGACCTCGTTCCCGATGCCCAAGTTTTCCAACTGTCGCAGTCTGTGGGTGATGATGATGATGATGACAATGTTTGAGTTAGTGGAAGAAGTTTGTAAAGAGGTGTCGGATGATGAGGAGACACGGTTGTCAGACAGTGGTGAAGTTGTTGTTAGGGGAGGAATTCCAAGGAGGGAGCAGACTGAGGAATCGGAGGATGACGAGGTGACTGACCCAAGCTGGGTTGATATGCCAAGTGAAGACAGTGCTTCTGAGGCGGAGGCGAGTGCTGCACCAGAACAGGTTGGAAGAGGCAGTGGTGTGGCCAGAGGGAGAAGAAGGGCCAGAGCTGGTGCATCAGCAGCAACTGTTTTCACGTAGGGAAGCTCCCGTGGCGAGGCCTAGATGTTCGCAAGTCTGGAGGTTCTTTAAAGAAA
>ONZH01027796.1:0-56821 GCA_900303285.1 Rhinella marina
ATCATTTGTCCTCCTATTAACCTGGTAAAAGAAAAGCAGAATATGTAATCTTAGAACACACTGGGGGAAATGTATCAAAGCTTACCCATAGCAACCAATCAGATTGATCCTTTAATTTTCCAAAGGAGCTCTAAAAAAATGAAAGGTGGAATCTGATTGGTTGCTATAGGTAACTAAGACAGTTTTCCATTACAAAAGTTTTGATAAAATCCCTTCACTAAACGTTATATTGTAAAGTTTCAAATTTTAAACTAACAATTCAATAGGTTTTAATTATCAAAGTACAAAGTACATCTATGACTACTTTATATCCCATGTGTAAAAGAAAATGGGCATCAAAATTTCCTAAAGAAGAAACCATATAGGTGAAAACACTATGCAGTTGATCCAAAGTACAGATCTTATGATAACAAAGACGGTCAAAAGAGGTGTTAAAAACGGTATCTACAATGTAAATATATTTTGTAAAAATGACAAGGGGCCAGTGGTGCACTAAGGAAGGGGAGGGGGGGTCTGCCCCGGGTGACAGCTGTCACAGGGGTGCTGGTCGCCAGGGGCACTTCCATCAATACAGATAGAAGCATACATTGGTAGAGTACCATGGAGTTGGCAGTACTTTCACTCACTGACCATACTCAGCCACCTGCGCTCCTTCTCTCTTCCAGGCCTGGTGTGTGGGGGCCACAGGGGCATTATACTGTGTGGGGGCCACAGATGAGGTGCCAGGGAAAGGACCCACCCTGAGTATGCCACTGCAAGTGGCCTTTGATATTGAATCAAAACACCCAAAACATGACCAAATACAACATACCAATAATTGTATTCCTTATGACAATATATAACTACACAATTCATTTAAAAAATAGAAACCGATAACAAACGGCCCTTAGGCTTCATGTACATGGCGGTGCCCATATTTTGGTCCACAAGATACAAATAGCATTCATGTGCATTCTATATTTTCCTTATTCCTATCAATAAATCGCATAGGCCCTTACACTGCTACGGCATAAGAAGCAAAACCCAGAGTAAGCTCGGTCACCACAGGTGTTTACGTCTTGCGCTCTAGCAGTGAAGAACGGCCATTTGTTATCTTTCCCATGTCTCTCTGATTTTTAGCCTATGTGAATCGTGTAACCATTTATTGCTATTTACAGCTATTATTGCTATGTTTATTAGCTTTGGGCAAGTACCTTTTTCTGTCTTTGGTTTTTGATAGCTACTCTATGGCTGCTTAATGACTTGTTTCACGTGGGTGTGTTTTTTTGTTATTCCAGATTATCTAGATTTAGTCACCATATAGTTAAGTGTTTAGCAATGACTTCACACTTTCAATTTGTTGCTTTTTACTTTTTACTCCATTAAGTAGTTGTACCTGTCAGACTCAATTGCCTCCCACTCCATGCATTTGACAATATCTGTTGTTCATACTTTGCTCACCTTACAAGGACAACTGTGCCATGATTCTGAAATCGTTCCACAAGCTCTGAACTTAGATCTTCAGGAAACTCTGCTTTCTCTTCAGGTGTCGGAGAATCAATGTGGACTTCAACTGTGGCATCCAGAGGACCCTGGGATGAGGAGATTTCCTGAAATATCTCCTCTCTCGCTGCCACATCCACCTCCTGAACTTCCACCTCTACAATGGCTAACACAGGTCTATAAAGAAGAGGAAGATATACAAGTTGCATTCAATATGTACAAGTTTATTACACATCCTGCTAATTATAAGTGTTACAGAGGCCCTTGTTAAATGACTTGGCCCTTATGTTCAGTGTCACAGGCTTAGATTCTCATTTTTTCAAATTATGCCATCAACTGTGTCCACCATACAATAGACTGCATGATGTGTCTTAGCCATCTGTAAAGATACTCTTAAGTCCAAGCTATGATGCCATGAGCCTCCCCATCTATATTCCACAATCACTTTGGTACTGGCTATAAACATTTATGGTACTGAGGGCTTGACCATTAAATATGGTTCCTTTGAAACACATTCAGACAATTCACAATTTTTCGTTTAAAGGGAATCTGTCAGCAGTTTTATGGTGTCCTGACTAAGGGCAACAAAGTAGTGATAGATCCCTTAATAGAATACTGGGTCCCTTTTCTTTAATTGACTCAGCCATTTTGCCAACCTCTTGTATTGAATAGCTCTGGCACATGCCAACAAGTAGCCATATTCATATGGTCCTGGCTCTCCCCGCCCACCTGACTCTGATTCATATGGAAAAAACAATCAGTCAGAGGCAGGAGAGCCAGGAGCTCATGAATATGAGGACTCATTTGCTGGAGCTGATAGGATTTAAAAGTGAGGGAAGCAGAAAACTGGTGACAGATTCTCTCTAACTGTTTTGCGCGAGCTCCTATCAGGCTTTGAGAAAAGGACTTAAAGGGGTTCAGCAAATGTGATTTATCATGTAGACAAAGTTAATTTAAGGCACTTTCTAAAGTATTGTGATTGTCCATATTGCCTCCTTTGCTGGCTTGATTCACTGTAATCAATGTTTTTGCACACTATAGGAAAAACGCAGGCTCACGCTCCCCTCTGCAGTCCCAGCCACCAGGGAGGCTGGCTGTTTTTCCTATAGTGTGCAAGCACGGCCACCACTGTTGGATTATAGGATGGTCATGACCCCTGGACATAAGCTATGTATAATGAGATCGGAAAATGAATAAAACCAGCAAAGGAGGCAATTTTGATAAATGCCATTGGCTGGATTCTTAACACTAACACAACTTTGAAAAATATGCTATTACTGTAGGGAACAGTTACAACTGGTGTGGACATTATCCAGAAAGGTGCACTTATAAATTATGACATTTTACTGACTGACGTTAAACAGAAAAAATGAGTATGCAACATGTGCCATATTCCCAAAAATGGCTTAGGACGATGTGACGTTCACACAAGACACTGTTACTACTGAAGGGGGTGCCACTGGTCCTGACGTCCTGGAGCTAGCTCTGATCTTAACCAAACTTGAGGAAATGCAGTTGCATTCCCTAGTGTTTTAAAAATGGGAGGGTGACACTGACAATCTTATTTGGGAGCTCATATGACTTGATTATCTGGGCACTACATGTTACATGTGCGAGCGGGAACAGGCAGGAGCAGCCATGTGCTATGCAGAGCTTTTGCCTGTGCCTGCTCTGCTCAGCTAAAAGCTATACATAGTAAATGAAGAAATCCCTGCATTGATGTGCTATGCCAGGATTTAGCCGAGTGGAGCGGGAATAGACAGCGATTTGTGCCCTACCATTACTGAGCTTGCTACGACCCCTAATCCTGAAGACCTGAGGAATCCATTCAACGAATAAATGTCAACTGTGTACACGTGTATGGATTTATCACAGTGAAAACCTCTACGGACACCCTGAAATTCAACTGCCTACTTTGGCAGTTAAAACAGTAAAATTGCTAAATAGTATATTTTTAGGCATTTAGAATATCCTTAAATAAAATTGTATAAAATGTTAGCTTCCTTTTAAATAAGATGTGCCAATTAAAGGGCACTGGAAGCAGGAAAGAAGTATCCGATGTACTATCCAATTCTTTTTCTCCAAACAGGATAAGTTGATTTAAAAACCAGTAACGAGAATGAACTACACATAGCATCACCCATCACACAGTTGAAGGGGTTATCCCACCATAACAATTTATTCACTAGATAAGTGATAAGTATCTGATCTGTGGGGGTCAAACTGCTGGGAGATAGTCGAGCGCTGTGCTTCTCTTTGGCAATTAACAGTAAATTTCATATTCCCACTTGTATCATAAGTCATATGAGTCTCTTTATCTCCTCATGCAACACAGCATAACCATATAAACTGCTCGGCAAACCTGAGTCTAAGGGTACTGTCTTACTCCTATATGTCCAGAAATCCAGCCATAACCTGCATTCACAGATTTATTCAGCGTGTCTCCGCCAGTATGATGTAAAAAAATCAGAGCACTGTCCTCCAGTGTCCAGGGAAGATACCAAAACATGTACAACGTCTTGGGGTGCCACAACCACATTCTCATGTGAGTGACATCATAAGGGTTAGGAGGATTTCAAGTACTCCAAGGTTCTGAAGATTCATTGAGAGTACACTCTGCCTTTTCGTGCAGTAAATATACTTTCAAAAAAACCTTCTCTGAGATTTACGAAGACTGGCGTTTTTAATACCAGTCTTGATCTTATTGAGAGGTGTGTGCCATTTAATAAATCTGGCGGCCTTCTCTCAGCTCACCAAGCAAGGCACTTTTTGTGTAAAAAAATAAAATAAAATAAAAAATAATAAAATAATTTAGTAAATTATTGCTCAAATCTGTGCCAGCTCATAGCTGAATGGATTTTCTGGCGCATGGACTACCATGCCTCTTAATAAATTTGGTACATTTTCTGCCATGGGACTTTATATTAAGGCTGGCATTTGTAATGCGGGTATATCTGCCTCAATGTATTCACATTTTGTGTCCTGATGACAAGATAAAAACTTTCAACCGTTTTTGTTTTTTTGTAAAAAAAAAAAAAAAAAGTACAAGAGCAATATAGTCGAAACGAGCATGTTCGCTCATCTCTACTTGTATTACCTTTGTCTACATGATAAACACCATTTGCTGAAGTGAGACAACCGCTTTAAAGCTACGTTCAGATGACTAAAATACACTTTGTAAAAATCCAACATGCGTTTGCAGTTGAATCCATGGCAGTCCCTTGGATTTCTATCGTGGATTTTGAGTTTGTCATGCTGGGGATCTGCATGTGAATTAGCCCCATTTCAATAGGACTAAATCGCTTGTGGCTACCTGTCCTCTATTTCTACATCAAGAAGAGGCATGTCACTTCTTTTCATTTCTGGGATGCTGAGTACATGCAGATCTCAAACAGAATTTGGTGCATAATACACATAAACTTCACATAAAAAATAAGCCATGTGATATATTTTTTTCATAAAAGCACACGTTCGTATGAACATATGAGAAGGAAGAGTACCTATGGTCAGATGATGGAATCTCTGCTCTCCCATAGTACATCAGGGCACCCGGACTCCATGTGTGCTTTACTTTAGAACTCCAATCCAAGTCATTGTCCAGAAGATTAATATCCCCAGCTACATGCAGAAGTCAAAACAGGTAATGAAATAGTTTAGGGCATGACAATATACAGACACACTATGGCTAGTATGTAATATTCACCCATTAAGCTATCGGTATGTCCCCTAAGGTCATTTGATAATTGTGTCCCCTACTACTTCATTTCAGTAAGACAGTAAGGACATATTGTAAAGCTGGTGCAAAAGTATATGGACAACATTCTCTTGGCCAGGAGATACAAAGACATTTGGGTGGTCATAGGATGGAGATCATGGAGAAGGCTAAGCCACAGGAACATATAGGTCATAAGAAGCTCTGGGGCTCTCTCTTTCCCTGCCACCTGGAGGAACAGTACTTACTTCAGGATCTGGTTAAAAAGTTGTATAATATCTCAGTAGACTTTATGAGTGTGCATACAGAAAGGGCTGAAAGAATTACTCCACTGAATTTGACACAAAAAATCCTCAATGTAAATTTTTTGTTTCGAGGATTCGCTTTTGTCATGTGACCACAGAGTGAAGCGCTTGCTGTTACTCACGCTCCGTGGTCCCCCGCCGGCCTGCACTGCTTTGCACTAGAAGCTGTCGCACACACATCGTCAGGACATAGTGCACATAAGCGTGCCCTATGACCTGACTCTGCGTGACGCCAGGTCCAAGTGTAGCGCGTGAAGAAGAGGATGGAAGATTTCTGGAGTGTCGGCAGCGCCCCTACAGGAAAGGTAAGTATTTTATTTCACTTGCGCTGGGGACATGGTTAGGAGGGAGAGATGCTGGCACTGGGGGAGGCGGACATGGTGGCACTGGGGGGAGGGGCAGCCTGATGGCACTGGGGGGCAGCCTGATGGCACGGTGGGGCAGTAAAGCTGATGGCAGTTGGGGGGAGCTGATGGCAGTGGGGGGAGGGGAGCTGATGGCACTGGGGTGGGGGGGGGAGCTGATGAGTTTTTTTTAAAGGGAGTCTTTCACCTGTTTTTCACCAATATAACTAAGAGCAGTGCCCCACAGAAGATTGCATACACATCCCAGTCATACCTGTGTGCACTTGTGTCTGTATTCCATGTCCAGGAAAAGCACTTTTATTCTGCAGGAAAACATCTCCCAAGTGCCCAGCTCTGCTGCTGCAAGTACTCAAAGCAAACCAGACTGAGGGGGGAGGGCTGCTTTAGCTGCTCATATCTTGGGATTGGTAGCAGATAGAAACATTTTTCTGACATTTTTTGAAAGCTGACATTCCAAGCTTTTAAATGATACCAAATCGAGCTGTTAGAAATTGAGTCAGGAGAGAAAGCTGTTTTTAGTTTCACTTTCAGCTGGGAACTTGGGAGCTGTTTTCCAGCAGAATAAAAGTGCTTTTCCTGGACATGGAATACAGACACACTGTGCACACAGGTATGTCTGGGATGTGTATGCAATCTTCTGTGGGGCAGTGCTGTTAGCTATATAGGTGAAAATGAGGTGACAGACTCCCTTTAAAGGAAAAAGGTTCTTTTAATTAGTTTGTTGTTATTAGAGTACTCGATTAATCGTTAGATTAATTGGTAGAATACTCAATAAGGCTACTTTCACACTAGCGTTTTATCATTCTGGTATTGAGTTCCGTCATAGGGGCTCAATACCGGAATAAAACGCTTCAGTTTTGTCCCCATTCATTGTCAATGGGGACAAAACTGAACTGAAGACAATGGAATGCTCCTAAAAGCATTCCGTTTCGTCTTCAGACTGGAGAGCAAACCACAGCATGCTGCGGTTTGCTCTCTCCGGTCCAGGCATCCGCCCCAAGACGGATCCGTCATGACCCCCAATGAAAGTCAATGGGGACGGATCCATTTGGTGTGACACAATGGTAAACGGATTCGTCCTCCATTGACTTTCAATGGAGTTCATGACCGATCCGTCACCTGCACACATACGTACATACAGACATACACAGACATATACACAATACATACATACTTACATGCTCCCGGCAGGTCTCCACAGCGCAGGAGGAGCAGGACGGCGCGCACATAGGACGATTCCCCACAGCGCCCAGCAGAGGGCGCTATGGGGAATCGTCCTATGTGCGCGCTGTCCTGCTCCTCCTGCGCTGTGGAGACCTGCCGGGAGCATGTAAGTATGTATGTGTATTTGTATGTGTATACGTCTGTGTGTGTGTGTCTGTACTGTGTGACATGTGTGGGGCCGGAGCGCGGTTCCGGCCCCACACATGTACCTGCGGCAGCACGGATCCGGCGGCACCCTTCACCTGCCGGATCCGTGCTGCCGCTAGTGTGAAAGAGGCCTTACAATAATAGTCAATAGCTGCAGCCCTACATACAGATATCTGTAGCCTGCTGTTGTATCAATTTACATGAGGGGCTGTGGATTCTGTGGCCTGCATGTGTTTATGGATGTGTAGATTATACATATGCTAATTATGCACATGACTCTATATATACTGAACATGTACTAATGGTCAGGCACTAGATGTGAGTTGGTAAGAAGTGTAGATCCAGGAGAATAGTATGTTGTTGCAACCTGGCATGTGACTTAGTGGGGTTTATTTACTCCACATATTCAATCTTGCAGTCAACTTTCACTCACGCTGCAGACTTAACATAAATCACACCCCAACACAGTCCACACACCTCAGATACACTCTGCCACCACCTACTGCATTTATTCCGGAACATACATACAAAACTTATACATATGGGGTTTTGTAATCGTACCGATACAGAGAATGAAGGGCACGGGTCAATTATGCCACAAATGAAACGCCGTGGGAACAAAACCCATAAAACAGTGGAGGAATTGTGGTTTTTTTCCAATTCCACCCCATTTGGAATTTTTTTACCACTTCACACTACATTGTATGCCCTAATTAATGGTGGCTTTAGAAGTCTTCTGAGCTTCTAATATAGATGAACATCTGATTTTCAACTAATACAGTTGCTACAGTTATCTCTATAGATATAAATAAAGTATACCTGATTTCTCAAATGGTAACTTCTTTCTCCACCATAATACTCTGTCTGTCCAAGCTGGAGTTCTGCACTTTTCACTTGTATCATAAGCTTCCGATCCAATGTCATACTTGTAAGTTGGTCCAAAGTGGATTGTACCTTCATAGAAGTCTTTAAATATCTAGTAAACAATGATATTCCCAAGTTATAGCAAAATATTCAAGATATAAGAGAGGTATGTATGTAGGAGGCCAAACAGTAAATAACTATAACAAGTGTTTAGTGTATATGAAAACTTCTATGCTGCTGTTATAGGCCTATAGTACATCAATATCTACATCCTACCAACTTGGCCATGAAGTGGCGGACCACAAAGTTACAAAGCGAGTTCCCCAAAGAGCTGAGACACATAGTGCATAAAAATTGACATCTCTCCACAATTCATTAACTGCAGAGTTCCAGACATCCTCTGGCATTAACATTAGCACTAGCACTAAAACGGTGTGCTGGGATCTTCACAACATGGATCACCTATGGCCGAGCGGCTCCATGCAAGCCTTACATCACCAAGCCCAATGCCAAGCAGTGTGTGTGTGAGTGGAAGCACAATGCAAGGTCCATAAAGGCATGGTTGGGCGAGTCTGGTATGGAAGAACTTGACTGGCCCACACAGAGCTCTGACCTTAAACTCATCACGTTTCTCTTGTAGTCTGATGAATGAGTCTTGGTTTGGCAAATGTTACCTGCCTGACTGCATTAGTGGAGTAGGGATATTGCTATGGGGTTGTTTTTCAGGGGTTGGCCTAAGACCCTAAAGTTCCGGTGAAGGGAAATGTTAATGCTACAGTATACCAAGACATTTTGGATTATATGCTTTCAACTTTGTGGGATCAGCTTGAGGAAAGACCATTTCTGTTCCAACATGACTGTGCCAGAGTGCACAAAGCAATGTCCATAAAGACATGGTTGTGCGAGTCTAGTGTGGAAGAACTTGACTGGTCCACACAGAGCTCTAACCTCAACCACATCGAATACCTTTGGGACTAACTAGAAAGTAGATTATGGGCCAGGCCCTCTTGTCCAACATATTGACTTCACAAATCCTCTTTTGGATGAATGGGCAAAAATTCCTTCATAAACACTCCAAAATCTTGTAGAAAGTCTTCCTAAAAGGGTGGAAGCTGGTCAAAAGGGTCACCAACTCCATTTTAATGTCTATGGATTTAGAATGGGATGTCATAAAAACTCCAGTAGGTATAATGTGCAGGTGCCCCAATACTTTTGTTCATATAATGTAGTGCTAGATGTATTAACAGCACCGGCATCTCGTACATCAACTACTCTCTCCTCTTTTGTATACGGTATATAGAATTAAAAAGCAATTTAATGACTCTGCCTTTTTTCTGATCATCAGCAGGGTTGCCAACCCAAATTTTTCTTTTTTCTGGACAACTTATCCCAAAATCATGGACGACCAACATTTTTTACGGACAAATTGGAAAACCATAATAAGAGGATAAATATTATAAGTAATACAGCTCTATAGCTCAGTATACTGATCAGAACTCATTACCACCATTTACTGTGAGCTGTAAAATGATGATATTTACCACCAAAATAATCTAGTCAGGTACCACCAGCCTCAAAAAAATCACGGACACCTCTATTTTTTTCACGGACAGAGCAAAAAAGTTACCTATTTTTACGGACTGTCCAGAAATTTCTGGACGGTTGGCAACCCTGATCATCAGTGACCATCTCCCTATTAGCATTATTTAGGAGACCTACCTGCTGTTCTTTTTTTTATTTTAGCAGATTTAATTTCTTGTTTTTCAGATTTTATGAAACCTTTTGTAAATTCAAAGTCTACAGCAGGCCTCTAAGATTTGTATTTTTAAATGTCTTTTTTGTTGTTACTGCTCTTTTTAAACAGTAGCTGTAAGCCATGTGGGGTTTTAGCAGTTTATACTGCAAAATGTATTCCTGCAGGTAACAAGTATAATTACCCAAGGTAGTTTGAAAGATCTCCTATTTATCAAATGTATTATTGTGTGACAGTAACTGCTCCCAGTCTTTGTCCAGAGGTGCTTCCTCAAACTAGGTAAATTGGCCTGTCATAAACCCCCTGTAAGCGTAATGTGTAGGTGTCCCAATACTACTGCTCATATGATATAGTACTGGATGTATTAACAGCACTGGCACCAGGTACAATTAGCTACTCTTTCCTCTTTTGTATATACAGAATTAAAAAACAATTTACTGGCTCACATCAGGGACAATCTCTCCCCATTACCATTATTTAGGGGGATGTACCTGCTTTGACCTTGTTTTTTTTTTGCATTTATATACCAGTATTTAAAGAATTGTTTTGATCTTTTTGGCCACCTGCTGTTCATTTTGTATTTTAGCAAATTTTATCAGATTTTATAAAGCCCGAGTCACTTATGCTTGTTACCTGCAGGATTTTGCAGTATTATTACTCAAGACACTGTATTTTTCAGACAATAACATGCACCAGACTATAAGACCTAGGATTTAGAGGAATAAAAGAAAACATTTTTTTTCATCAGACCCCCAAATCAGACCCCCATTCATCATCAGACCTCCAATCTCACCCTAATCAGAAACCCAAGCTCAGTCAGCCTCAGATCATACCCCCAAGCTCCATCAGACCTCATCAGATCTCCAAGCTCCATCAGACCTCAAATCAGACCCCAAACTCCATCAGTCCCAGATCAGACAACAATCAGCCCCAAATTGGACCCCAATCAGACCTCAGATAAGACATTAAAAATATAAGTAAATAGACTTACCTCGCTTACTCCGGATGGTGCTGCCACTCACTGCTCCCTGTTCTTCTTCTGGCCCGCACTGCACTATGATCTGACTTCGCACAGCGTGAGGTCATAGGGCGTGCTTACGTGCATTAGGTCATGAGGCTGTACACAGTCAGGACACGGTGCAGAAGACCTCCCGTATGCTGATGACCGCATCCATAATGATGTGGTCTTCAGCATTCAGACTATAAGATGCACTGCCACCTTTCCCTCATTTGGGGAAAAAGTGAGTCTCAGTCTGAAAAATATGGTAGTTTGAAAGCTCTCCTATTTATCATGTGTATTACTTTGTGACAGTAGCTGCTCCCAGTCTCTGTCCTGAAATGCTGCCTCAAACCAGGGAAAATGGCTTTTTTTTTTAAATTGAGCTTTTTTGCCCTTCCAGACAAATTTTATTTCTTACAGTTTAAGGGGGAATATAATTATATTGTGATTACAATTACCAAGTATTTCATGACCAGTTACTGTACATTCCCAACAAGTTCTGCTTGAGTCAAAAAAGCATCTTTTCTAGTGGGATCTTTTACAAACTGGTCTATAAAGTGATCCTACAGCAAGTTGAAGAAGTTTCTCCCCTTATGTTGGGAGGTGGTCTACATATTACACTAAATACTTTTTTCAGGGTTTAAATTTAACTTGATGTTTTGATTTACAGGGTCAGGCAGTGGCAAAGCAGTGAAGGAGGGACTCACTATAGAAAGGAGCAGAGCTTAGGTGCAATGAGAGCAAAAGTGATGCCCTTGTTGCACCAAAGGCCTATGGTGCATATTTGCAAAAAAGTATTATATCTCAGGAATGGAGTCTCAGATCAACAAAAGAAAACCGGTGATTTAAATCAGGTGAACCACAGCTATGGAAACAGTTGATGAGAAACTGCTGAACTTTTGTCTGGGGCCATTCTAATGAACATATAAATAAGACTGCCTAAAAAACAAACAAACAAAAAAAAAAAAAAAACTTACCCAAATTTCCTGTTTTAGGATATAGGGTGCATGTCATTCTGCAGCTTGATATAGAATATTATTTATCATTGGTGAAGGTCATGCCTCAAAGGTCATCAGTATCTAATTAGTGGGGGTTCGACATCCAGGACCCCCGCTGATCAGCTGTTTGAAAAGGCACCAACACTCCTATGAGGCCTTCTCCATGCTTACCAAGCACAGGACCATACATTGTATAACGGCTGTGCTTAGTATCGCATCTCAGCCCCATTCACCTGAATGTGTTGTCACTGGCCTTGAAAAAACTGAGACAAGGCCGTGGCACTCACAAAAGCCCCAATGTCTTCTCAAACAGCTGATTGGTGGGGGTCCTGTGAGTCAGACTCCCACTGATCAGACACTGATGACCTATCCAGAGGATAGGTCATCAATATATAAATCTCAGATAACCCCTTTAATTTCATTTATTTGAGGTTTAAGGAAGCCATAACGTTGAGTTATTAAAGGGGATGTCCGGCCTTGGAGCAAACAACCTCTATGGTGCTTCCTTTCCTTTGCCACTTAAAAACAAAAAACAAAACAAAAAAAACACCACTCTCCTGTCCGGGAACAGAGCAGCATCAGAGGGGGTTGTTGGCTCCAAGGCCAGACAACCCCCTTAAACAAACATTGTTTTGTCTGTGATGTGTATTTGCTATGAAGTGATCAGTCTGGGTGAAAAGCCTCTAGGTTTGGCGTTTTCATAATTTTTGATAGATTGCATAACTGAAAAATATTATAAAAGGCTTTTACATTTTTAAGTGCCTCTAAAATGTACTTTAGCAATTCTTTATTATTAAAACATGTTCTTTGTATAAGTAACTTGTTAATCATTTTACATTTCTATTCAGATTTTAGATTTCTTCTATATTTTCCCCATGATAATACTTAAGAGATGAAACACATAATACATCAAGTAAAGCTTTATGTACAATTAAATGGGTACAATTAACTTTTTATTTATTGTTGGCCTGGATTTGCTATGTAGATTTATGCAGAAAGCACTAGTTGTAAATGTCATCCATTACTCTGTAATAGTGCATGGATAATAACAGTTTAGGCTTTTTCACCCACCTGAAAGATTGTAGAGTACAATTGTTATTCAAACCAGATACATCTGAGTAACATCAACGCTATACCAGTACTGTATTAGTGTCACTTTTGTACTGTCATTGTTTATCAGAATTACATCTTTATATGGAAGACTATCCCATTTTGACCATACCTGCATCCTTCCATCATTGCAAATCTGCGTTGTCTCATCTACGGTTTACATCTGCAGTCAGAATTCTACAATTCTACAATCCAGTGGCATGGTTGGTATTAGCTACATTATAATAATGTACTTTGCAAGTTGTAAAGACTAGCCTTCACTCAATACAAAACACAAGAGCAAGCCCTGTGCCAGCAAGGAATGATGGGAAAATACAGGTCTGAACCCAGCAGAATTGCAAATGCAGCTCTGTATCTAAGAACTAGTACAACATACTTTTCCATTAGACTTTTGAAGCTGAAGTTGGTCAAACTCGAGCAGCTTTTTCCAGTCCTGACGCTTGATAAAGTAGAATACTTCTTCATATGTGAGATCCAACCGATAATTGAAGTCTCCACACCAGAACACATAATCGTGGGAAAATACATATCTCCCCTGTGTAAATAAAAAACAATGAAAATGTATTCTGTAAAACAGATGGATGCCATACTGCTCACAGTGCAAATATATCAGGTATATGATGGATACAGAAGGCAGCAAGAATTCTATCTTAAAAATAGAATGGGGAGACTTACCAAGGGGAAGCTTAATTTCTGGGTAATCTCTTTGTAATCCTCATTTCTTTCTTTCACTTGGGTTTGTCCAGCAGTAAAATGACTACATATAAAGCAAAGACTTGTACTGTAGAACTGGAAGCGTACGGCTACTGCTCCTTTGTTCCCAGTTTTGCCTCCCATACCAGTCTTTACAGTGTCCACTGCCAATTCTCTGTCACAAGATATACATCAGATTTATTCTGAAATGTGTGGTGTTATTTAAATGTTAAATTCAAACAAAAATACCATTGTAGTCATGGCCAGTGCTTCTTTAGTAGTGTTCCTCTTTTTTTTTTAATTATCATAATCCATTTAGAGAAGGAAAATTAAAAAATGAGAGTCCTCAGCTATTGATAATTTTTAAATGGCCAACTGAAAATATGATGACAAATAATATACTTTTTCCAGATTACTTGTACCTCTTCCTCATCCCTTATAAAAAGACCTTTTATTTCAATTAGCCATTAAAATTGGAACAGTTGAAGAGTCTCACTATTTATCTTTCACAATCCATTTCATCACAGTCCATTTTCAGAATTACAATACAGCATTATGCGGCCATACAGAATTGACTAATGTATACATCAATTCTTTTTACATGTTACATAAATACATAGCTAAACAACACAATATTCAATACATGCATCAAAAACTATTTTCCTCAACCCCTCACCCTCTTGATTCATGGGCACCATTACACATTACGTTCAGCGCTTGTAAACATTGACAATTAACAAAAACACACGTCATAGGAATACTGTACCTGATGAAAGGCATGTGGTATGGCCGAACAAAAATAAAAAGGCAGACTCCAACAAGTTGTGCAGAGGTCAGCATTATGTACCGATGAGATCTGGAGATGGCCTTCTGTATCTGCTCAGACCACACTTTTCTATTTTTTGTGCTGTAAATAAATGTAGCAATATTTAGGTTATTTTACATCTTCCTCTAGATTTTTGCTCGATTGTAAACATTATAATCATACTAATGTCTCAACACAAATTTCTACATCAAGACCACTTTTGGGCATTCAGCGCTAAGTAAAGGTAAAATACAAAAGCACAAAAACTTGCTACCCAATAAAAGTTTAACAGTTGGCTTGGAAATCGATACATTCAAAAGTGCTGAAGCTCCCCAAAGGCATCTGTGGCCAATTACCAGTATCTTGTACAGTGAAGGCAAAAGTAAACCATCAACAACAAATAATGGCAAAAGACATGGCTCTGTGCTTGGAGTACTCCCAATGATTAAAGGCTATGGACACCTTTGAGGCATATATTTTAATTATTGAATTGTACTGATTTTGAGCTACAAATGAATTTTTCAATTGGTCTTCATTAAACAAAACGTCAGCCCCTTTTCCCCGTACAGCGTTTAGTAAGCTGACTGTGTACGGCTCATGTGAAGCCTTATCTCTGAATTCTGACAGCTCAAACACTCATTATAACTCAATTCTTGATAACCTTGATGCCAGGAGTTCAGAGATATGGACTATGCAGGGCTGTAAGGGCTCAAAGTAAGATGCTCCCAGCTAGGCTAAAACTTTTAAAAACTAGACCTTTATGACAATAACTGATGAAAAAGTTAAATAATGCAGGGAGTACATTTGAAAGGATGGCACTGGCCACAATAGATGTGAGGGAGTGCACAAAAAAGGGTGAGCAGGAGTTATGAAAAGAATAGGTGGGCAGGCTTAGGAGAGGTTTACCCAATATCCCTCCCATTTTTGCTTTATAGTTTCACATGATTATTTGCAAGGCTGGATTGTGACATGCCATTTGCTCAGTATGCTTGGCCAAAGTCAACATTAACACCAGCTTAAAGGGAATACAAAAGTATGTCATTATAGTACTTCATACCTTCTTTCCATATGTTTTTCTTTTACTTTGAAGCTTGTATTATATCTTCATAAAATTCTTTTTAATCCATATGCTAATGAGGAATTAAGGTGCCCAGAGGGGCATTATTTTAGTTCAAAGGTGCCCAGGAACGCCCCCATCGAGTGTCCAGGCCACCCCTACAGAGCCCAAGCATGCCTCTCTCTCTCTGCTCATACACTACTACCCTAGCAGCGCAGCTGCCACCCCCGCTACGTCACTAGCAATCAATAACCCCGCCCAACCTTTCTTTGTAGCCAACAGGCGCAGTGCCAAACACTGCCTGCGGTCTTCCAGTTCAACTGAGGGCATCAGCTTTGCCTGTTTCACTGGGCACGCGCCGAAAACATCACTTGGCTCGGTGCATGCCCAATGAAACAGTTGAAGCTGTTGCCCTCAGTGGAACTATAAAAGTGCAGGCAGTGTTCGGCATTGCGCCTGTTGGCTAAGGGAAAGGGTGGACAGGTTATTGGCTGTTAGTGAAGTAGCTGGGGGAGGGAGTGTATGAGAGGAGAGAGAGGTGTTCTTGGGCTTTGTTGTGGTGGTGGTGGGGCGGACCTTCTCAATTGAGGTGTTCCTGGGCACCTTTGAATGAAAATAACGCCCCTCTGGGCTCCTTAATGCCTCAGTTACATATGGATAAAAGTGAATTTTATGAAGATATAATACCAGCTCCAAAGAAAAAGAAAAACATTTGGAAAGAAGGTATGAAGTACTATAAGGACATACTTTTGATTTAATAGCTATTCTCTAGGTGACAGATTCCCTTTAATGGCAGGATGGCTCATTAGCAGAGTGGGGGGGCAGCAGATTGTACTACATGAAGTCCCCATTCAGACTGGTCTGAGGAGTCACAAAAGTTGGTAGACCCCCGACCAATGTCATTCTTGGAACAATGTATGTTCTTGCAACTGTAATTAGTCATAAATTCACAGGTCACACCCATCGTTCTTCAATGTTCATGTTTCATAATTATGGCTGACCTTGTGCTAACAATGTTTCCTGCATTTAGTTCAACCATTTCCTCAAATCCTACAGCAAATATGTCTGGGGGGCCACCATCATTATCTGTAAGGAAAAAAAAAAAAATACTACTTATGACTGACAGTTTACAAAGCTCCACAACAAACTACAAGTGACACAGAAAACACCATTCACACATAAAGGGTTCACACAACGTTATCTCCACAGATTTGAGTACATGAACTATTTTAAATCCACAGTAGGAACTCTGGGGGAAATTTATCATCTCCCTTTTTAAATACAACTTTTTGAAGACAAAAATGTCGCAAGTGTCTGTTTTTACACTGCCCTCGTCATTTTTCCAAAAGAGGGCATGGCAAGGGCGAAAAAATTGTGTGTGGCCAACAGCGAAGACAAATTTATCTTCATTTACACCAGTTTTCTGCTGCAAATGAATCTAGAAATCTTCTGGATCTCTGGGCTGTCGTAGGCTAGTGTTTAGGCACATGGACTGCCGGAGGATGCACCTAATTTATGTCGAGGCATGTACCTCATCATAAATTATGTGCATCCTCCAGCAGGACAGTGCAGAAAGCACTGGTCTTGATAAATCTCCCCCCTTTATGTTGCTGATATCACCCATTGCCATGACAAGTGATAAAATCCGATGAAAAATCCAAATGGAATACAATGCCAATTTCTGCATTAGAAACTTTTTACTGCTTGTAAATATAACCTAAGGGATAAATGTATACATAAGGCCAAGTTCGCACTTAAGTTATTTGATGAGTTATTAGGAGCCAAAACCAGGTGCAGGTCAAAAACACAGAACAGGTACAGATCTTTCCATTACACCTGATCTCTGAGGAGGCTTCACTACTGGTTTTGGCTCAAAATAACTGATAGAAATAACTGACCAAATCACTGAAGTGTGAACTTGGCTTAACCTTGATTATATCAGATTATTACAATTGAATTTATACTTCATCCAAGAACAGATATTAGTAGGGTTAGGAAGCTCAATTGGCAAAGGAAGGCAAAACTAAAAAAAAAAGTTTCAGTTTAATGTTCAAGGGGTTGGCATTTATTATGCAGAGGAAGTTAATACAAGCCACTTACTAATGTAATGTGATTGTCCATATTGCCTCCTTTGCTGGCTGGATTCATTTTTCCATCACATTATACACTGCTCGTTTCCATGGTTATGTCCACCCTGCAATCCAGCAGTGGTGGTCGTGAATGCACACTATAGGAAAAAGTACCGGCCTATGTGAGCTCCCACAGTCCCGGCCACTAAGTAGGCCGGCGCTTTTTCCTATAGTGTGCAAGTGTGACCACCACTGATGGATTGCAAGGTGGTTGTAACCATGGAAACGAGCAGTGTTTAATGTGATGAAGAAATGAATCCAGCCAGCAAAGGAGGCAATATGGATAACAATACATTAATAAGTGGCTTGTATCAACTTCCTGTACATAATAAATGTTATTTGCTGAACTGAGACAAACCCTTTAATTTTAATCTATTTTGCAAATTAGAATCAATTTCTAACATGGCCGCCAACTTACCCTGAAAATCAGGAAGTCCAGATAGTTTGGGAGCATCCAGTAGCCAGTCTGTGAGCTCACTTGTGCTGAGGACATTGCTTCGGAACTGCTTTCCTCCATTTATGTTCCAGGTTCCCACAGCAACACGGGTCTTTTTGAAATTTGTAAACTCAAACTGACGTTCTGACATGGACTTTAAAACACTCGGATTCACTAAAACAAACATTATCTTTTTGTTACTATATGTCTAGATAAAAAAAA
Organism: Rhinella marina; assembly: GCA_900303285.1. Taxonomy (NCBI): domain Eukaryota; kingdom Metazoa; phylum Chordata; class Amphibia; order Anura; family Bufonidae; genus Rhinella; species Rhinella marina. The sequence continues at coordinate 18,303 of ONZH01027796.1, forward strand.
TAAACTCACAACAAAAGGGCTAACCAACATACTGTACAAAGAGAATCTCATGCAAGATTCTGCCGTAAATATTGTTGCAAATCTTACTCAAGTAACTGGGTGGCATAGAAAGTGGGGTAACATCTGAAGAAGGGTTAGACTTAAAAGCATTTGTTCAGCTTTATAATCCCTTTTTTCTATTTTCTATTCTAATACTGTGATGTGACAAAACAATTAAAATACTTTCATCTGCTCCCATTGCCAAGGATCTGATCCCCACTGTTTCCAGTCTCCGGCCTGTGAACATCCAGCTGTGGTCACGTGCGCCACTGAGGCCTATCACAGGCCTCAGCAGTGACGTGTCCCCAAGTAGCACATGACACAGCAGTGGTTTATAAAGCAGAAAAACCCCTTTAAAGATAAACCAAATTTACCAAACATCACGTTGATATAATTGGAGCAAATTACAGTAACACAGACTCCTGCAAAACCGACTTCAAAATTTCCTTTTCAACATTTTCGTTTTTGCATTTACTGTACTGGAAATTGTTCTTTATGTTTGACGATATGGTAATGTGTTAATTTTTGAAGTAATAGGGTAAAGATCTTGGATTAATGAATGGAAATTGCTGGATCGATATTACCAAGCAGAGCAGAACTGTCCATTAACATCCGCCCTTTGTCTGCATATTCATCACTATAGAAATCTCCCATGAGCAGCAGATCAATAGCTTCTTGCTTTGCACCGTCAAAGAAGTTTGTCTGTATTGTCCTAGAAACTGTACGAGCTCCATCTTTGAGTTTTCCAACCTTTAATAAAAGATGCATTAAGTATTACTATTTATATAAGAAAAAACATAAGATATCACAGAAACAATCAACATGGTTCTCGGCTCTAGACCATTGAAGGAAACTACTGAAATCTATACACAAGTTCAGCAATTATCCTGTTGAGGAGAAGATTCTTGTAGAAGAACTAGTAGACTGATAACTACACTGATCTACACGTTTCTGCAGTCTTTTTTTTACCTTAAAGGGGTTCTCCAAGTTAAATTTATTGATGACCTATCCTTAGGATAGGTCATCAATATCAGATCGGCGGGGGTCCGACACCCAGCACCCCCGCCGATTAGCTGTTTGAAGAGAAGGCGCGCGCCATACCAGCGCTGCCTCCTCTTAATTTTTTACAGTCTTTCCATTGAAATGAATGGGGTGGTTAGGCGTAATTACGCCTACTCACCACTACCCATGTTACGGCTAGCATGTAAACAGTGAAGAGGAGGCAGCGCTGGCACGGCACGCGCCTCCTCTTCAAACAGCTGATTGGCGGGGGTGCTGGGTGTCGGACCACCGCCGATTTTATAATAATGACCTGTCCTGCGGATAGCACAAAACGAATATTGAAAGCAGCACCGAATACCTCTCAGACCAATCGTGGAATGCAACAGCCTGTCCAAGACCCCCGATCCATCCAGGTCTTCAGTCCAAAGAATTAATTTTAATTAATAGGAGGTGTGAGAAACACTTTTTTTTGTAGACGATTGGTTAATTAGTATATGGGTGGTACGATAGGTACTATATATATCCTTGTTGTTCACTTCATATGTATGCTTGAAAAAGGTTACCATGTAACTGAAACGTTGCACTTTATTGGCACATTTTTGCACATGTTCATTATGGATTTTTAAGGAATAAATCTAATTTTTGTGGAGATGCTGCCGTCAAACATTCTTTGAATACTATCCTGCGGATAGGTCATCAATAAATTTAACTTTGAGGACCCCTTTAAACAATCAGCTTTTACCATTTTTTTGTATATCTAATTGGAGATATGTCGCTGTAGGTCAGTCCATACTTTCCCCTTTTCTATTACCTGCACATTATGCGGGAAGTGCTACCAATACAGAGACAGATCTATTGGAAGTGACCAGGTGACTAGAAGACAAAGCTGCTGCATGATGGTGGGGGGAAAAAAAATCCTGAATAACCCTTTAAATACAGATACCCAGCTACTAGTATTGCTACTGTTGCTGATGTCAGCCTGATATGTAACCTCATATAAGCATAGACTTGTGTCATAGTGTTACAACTCTTTTGGTAGATAAATATTATATCTGATCACACATACATTAGCTTTACCCTCCAGAGCTCTACTTCCAGTAAATATCATGCTGAGGTTGTGGCCATTCACAGACCACATAGATTTATAAGACTCATCAAAGCGATCAACCACAGACTTCATATCAACCAATCCAAGACTCTCAAGTTGGGCCCGTAGAACCTAAATATGAAAAAAGAAAAGAAATATATTTCACACTGATCAAAAACAAGTACTATAAAAACATTCAGTTAAAATCTAAACTACAGTCAAATTATACACTATTGTTTTACTATTTCACCAGACTGCATTATAAAAGGGGAAACAGGGATAATCTAATACTAAGCCACATACAAAAAGAATTACACATACTGTTGGAAAGTACCATATTAAGTGCTGTACTTAATTCACAAAACCAGTATTAAAAAGAAAATTCCCCAAATTCCAGACCCTTGCCCTATTAAACAGGCATTAATTAGGAAAACAATTGGTCTGATGTAAAACAAACGTACTGCACAGTCTCCCACTGCAGTATTAAGGTTAAATAACTATAATTATTGCCAGAAGGAAAAAAAAAAACAATTATTTTAAGTTTCAATCTCAAAGTCTCACATAATATAGAAAGAACCATATTTTCTAGGGAGAACCTACCTCAAGTGCGATGTAGGCTTGAACGCCATTAGTGCGGTGTAGACAGTCCAAGCAGTTGATGCGAAAGGTCCCATTTTGTAAACTTCTCACAGAAATTAAAAAAAAAAAAAAAAAACAACTTGTTTAGATTTCTATATTGGCAACATATTGAAGAAGATTATTTAACATAGAAACATAGAAGATTGATGGCAGAAAAAGACCACCTGGTCCATCTAGTCTGCCCTTTTATTATCCTTTTATTGTTATCTTAGGATAGATACATGTTTATCCCAGGCATGTTTAAATTCAGTTACTGTGGATTTATCAACCACCTCTGCTGGAAGTTTGTTCCAAGCTTCTACTACTCTTTCAGTGAAATATTTTTCTAATGTTGTTCTTGATTTTTCCCCCAACTAACCTCAGATTGTGCCCCCTTGTTCTTGTGTTCAGTTTCTTATTAATAACCCTTCCCTCCTGAACTTTATTCAGTCCTTTAACATATTTAAAGGTTTCAATCATGTCCCCCTTTCTCTTCTTTCCTTCAGACTATACATATTAAGAACTAGGAGTCTTTCTTGATAAGTTCTATGCTTTAGACCTTCCACCATTTTTGTAGCTCTTCTTTGGACCCGTTCTATTTTAGCAATATCCTTTTGCAGGTGAGGTCTCCAGAATTGAACACAGTGTTCCAGATGTGGTCTCACTAGAGCTCTATACAGAGGGATCACAATCTCCCTCTTTCTGCTTGTTATACCTCTAGCTATGCAGCCAAGCATACGATTTGCTTTCCCTACCTCCTGGCTGCATTGGTTACTCATTTTGAGGCTGTCAGAGATGACTACCCCCAAATCCTTCTCTTCTGAGGTCTTTGTTAGCACAGAACTGCCAATACAATACTCAGATAGAGGATTTCTTCTCCCCAAGTGCATTATTTTACATTTGGAAACATTGAACTGAAGTTTCCATTGTTTTGACCACTCATCTAATAAAGATAAATCATTCTTCCATATTACCGACACCTCCTGGAACATCAATCCTATTACACACTTTTGTGTCATCAGCAAACAAGCAAACCTTCCCTACCAAGCCGTCCCTTATGTCACTTACAAACATGTTAAACAGAACAGGACCCAGAACAGATCCTTGTGGCACCCCACTTGTAACCAGCCTCTCCTCAGAATACACTCCATTAACAACAACACTCAGGTATCTGTCCTTCAGCCAACTGCAGATCCACTGAACTATCCAGGGGTTAAGTCCAATTTTTGATAACTTCTCTATCAGCTCTTTATGGGCAACCGTATCGAAAGCTTTACTGAAATCCAAATAGGCGATATCCACAGCACCACCTTCATCCAGCACTTTAGTTACATAGTCAAAGAAATCAATGAGATTAGTCTGACATGATCGGCCTTCAGTAAAGCCATGCTGGTTTGGGTCCATCAAGTTGTTTGTTGTTAGATGGTCAATTATCTTCTTTTTTAGTAGAGACTCCATCATTTTTACCACTACAGATGTCAAGCTGACTGGCCTATAGTTACTAGCTTCTTCTCTACTACCCTTCTTGTGAATGGGTACAACATTAGCCATTCTCCAATCATCAGGAACATCTCCTGTAAGAAGGGACTGATTATACAGATCAGTCAGGGGGCTAACAATCACAGATCGGAGTTCTTTAAGAACTCTGGGGTGGATGCCATCCGGACCCATTGCCTTATTTAACTTTAGCCGGACAAGTTCCTGTAGAACATCGGCCTCTGAAAACACTGGGGCTGAAACTTTACAACTAGAGGCAATGCTATGTCCAGCCATGTTCTGATTATGAAAGTCACCATCTGAAAAAACTGAGCAGAAGTAGTTATTCAGATGGTCAGCGACCGTCTTATTCCCATCTATATACAGATTTTTTCCATTGCTAAGTTTTGTTATGCCGCAGTTTTTCTTCTTCCGGTCACTAATATATCTGAAGAAGGTTTTATTTCCTTCCTTAACAGATTTGGCCATTTCTTCCTCCTTTGAAGCTTTAATAATCATTATATCATTATAATAATTATTAAAGCAGCATTAATAATCTGTTTTGTCTTCTTCTGTATAATTTTATAAACTTCTCTGTCCGCTACACTTCCAGACTCTTTATACCTCTTATAGGCAGACTTTTTATCATTCACTATAGCTCTTACCTCTCTAGTAAACCATAGTGGATTTCTCTTTATTTCCTTTTGCTAATTTGTCTAACATATAGTCTAGTTGCCTTTAAGAGGACTTCTTTAAATGCCTTCCACTGAGCACTCGCTCTTGCTGTTTTATCCCACCCTTTTAATTCTTTCTTTACATATTCTCCCATAACCTCAAACTTGGTCTTCGTAAAATCCAATACTTTGGTTGCAGAATGGGATTTCTCACAGTCAGTTTGGATTTCGAACCACAAACATTGGTGGTCACTGGAACCCAGATTTTCTCCCACCTTCACCTCAGATACCAGATCCCCATTTGTAAATACTAGATCTAGGATATTTTCACCTCTAGTTGGCGCTTTCACCAACTGTTTTAGGGAAATACCCGTCAGGGCCTCTACTATGTTCCTACTTTTGCATGTGGACGCACAAGTGATATTCCAATCAACATTAGGCATGTTGAAGTCTCCCATAACTACAGTATCTCCCTTTACTTATTTGGGTAATCTCGTCCACCAGCATAATGTCATGCTCTTCAGATTGCCCTGGAGGCCTATAGATAGCACCTACTCTGGTAACAGATCCCTTTTTATTTTGCAAGCAGACCCAGAGAGTCTCCAACTCCTTACATGAATTTTGGATCACTGTTGATTTTATGGTATCTTTAACATAAATGGCTACCCCACCCCCCCTTTTCTCCACCCTATCTTTCCTATACAAAGTGTATCCTGGAATGGCTGCTTCCCAGTCATTGCAATCTCTGAACCATGTCTCTGTTATTACAACCAAGTCCAAATTATCTCTACAAACTATTGATATTAGCTCGCAGATCTTGTTGCCTAAGCTGCAAGCATTTGTACACATTACATGAAGAACATTACATTTATCACCAACAACTCCATCTACCTCCCTGACAACATCACCAGCATCATCCACCGCACTAACATCTGTATCTAGAGCACCAGCGACCACTTCATTTGCACCAACAACTGTATCTACCACACTAACAGATTGCTGACCAAGACGCTCAATACCCTGGTTCACCAAAACTGTTCGGGGACAGAAATCATTCTCCTCAATAAAATTCCTGTCCCCTCCATCTAGTTTAGATGCCTGTCGAAAAAACACCTGAACTCTTCTCCAAGTACCTCAGTGCCTTTGTGTGACGGGTGCAGACCATCTCACTTGTACATGTCCTTACTTCTCCGCCTACTAACATTGTGACTAACAAACCCAAAACCTTCATCTTTACACCACTGCCTTAGCCAACCATTGAACTCCAGGATACGACATGCCTTAATATTTTGAGAGTGGACTGGCAAAATCGCAGAAAAAGTAATGGAATCTGTCATTCTGCTCAGCTCCAGGCTGAGACTTTGAAATTCCATTTTTACCACATCAACATTTTTCTGGGACAAATCGTTTGTCCCGAGATGAATAACCAGATCAATTTCAGTCTCCTTTGTTGCAGCCTTAACAATATTTGTGATCCGTCTTTTATCCCTGCTTGTAGTAGCACCAGGAAGACATCTCACCTCCTTCAGTCCATCCTCATTCTGACCTAAAGCAACACCTCTAACAATCGAGTCACCAACAAGGAGATGCCTTCTCTTCTTTTTCATTCCACTTACTGCCCCTGACTGCTTGGTACCACTTTCTCCTTTGGCACTTACAACATCCTGTGCCTGAGTATCCATGCTTGTATCTGCTGCAATATCACTTTCCAAATCAGACAGGACACCATAGGGATTATACACAGAAATTCCAACAGTATTGTGTTTATGCTCCACAACTCTCAACCTCCCAGAGCCAACTGTCTTCCACACAGCCCTTCTCCTCATTGACCTTTGGGGAAGTCGTGTTGGATTACAGGGCTGCTTGACAGCACTCACTGTCTGGGACACTTCTTTAGATTGCAGGCTACACACTAAAGACTGCAGCCTAGAAATTTCACCATATAAAGTGGACAATTGCATACATAATGGACAATACCCCAAACTCCAAAGAGTACTTCGGAACACAGCAGCCAGACAAGTGTTACACTGCACCAAACCAGACATCTTAGAATTAAGGCAGTAACTCACCAAACAGAAGAAACTGATGTTGTCACCAAACTCCTGCCGTTTTCAAACTACTGCAGTTTTTTAAACTACATACTGTTGCACTTATGTCTGGCTGTACTTCACCAGAGTAAACTCTACAGAGCTGTAACCTTCCTTAAATACAGGTAAATGCACAACTGTAGAAAATGTCACAATATTGATGGAATAAAGTTATGATAGGCCATCAATAACATATCAGTGGGGGTACAATTAACACTGCCCCTGCTGAACAGCTGTCTGAAGGGGCCACAGCCCTTGGGTTGTGCAAGGTATTGGATGTATATGAATGGGACAAAGCTGCAATATCCTGTACAGCTGCTATTAAGTGGATAGTAAAAGCAACAATAATGTGAACCCAAAAAACCCCTTTAAAGGGAAAATGTCACCCCAATTTCGGGCCATTTTCTGCAGTAATAAATGAGTAGTAGTGTAGATAAGGAGTCCAGATCACTAGTTTTTGTTTCCCTACTGCCCCCCTTACCCTCACTGTCAGCGCTCACAGCTGAGCAAAATACACTGTCAGGACTGCTGTGCATGCGCACAGTCCTCTCCATTATGTTAGAACAGCACAGCAGACTGGACTGTGTATTTCAGTGCAGCTTTGAGTGCAGACATCGGGTGAATAGGGGCAGAAGGAAAACAAAAAATAGTGATCTGGACTCCTTATCTGCAGTACTACTCATGTATTACTGTAGATAATAGTACAAAATCGGGGACAGATTCCCTTTATGGCTAACCCCCCATAAATCATAATGAAAACCTTTAGTTTAGGCGAAAAGGTTAAAATTAACAACTAATGGGTATGCATTAAAAAAGTTCTGTAAGGGTACCGGTACACAATACTGCTCGGCCACAGTAACAACATGTGAACTGCCAGGCTGCATCTGTAATTGCTGTGGTTCACGTTTAAAGACCGTGTGCAGGAAATCATCAGTAATCTGAATGTGGTTTTTGTGGAGGGACCGCACTATGTACAGGCACCCCTAGACCTCCAAAAATTTGTATAAACCATTAACATCATAAATATTTAAAATACATATGTTATAGGCAGATAACAAAACATATATGGGGTCATTTATCAAACTGGTGTAAAACCGAACTGGTTTAGTTGCCCATAGCAACCAGAGACCTTTCATTTTTCAAAGGAGCTGTCCAAAATGAACTGAGGAATCTGACTGGTTGCTATGGACTACTAAGCCAGTTTGACACCAGTTTGATAAATGACCCCATAAACTTTAAGTAAAAAATTAAGTTAAAAAATAGAAAGATTCAGCATCATTATTACGACAGTGGGTGTGGGAACCACTGTGTCAACCTAGAGATTTGGCTACTTCTAAGGGAGTTATCCTGGTAGTCCTCTGGTTTTCCCCTTTATCCTCTGTGTCTGTGACTCAGCTATCAACCACCTGGGGTAGTGGCTTGGTTGGAGACACCAGTGCCAAGTACCAAAGAGTCAGGCAGAATCATAGTCAGGGACAGGCCGAGATTAGGGCAGGCAAAGGACGAGCTATCCGATAAACAGTCTGAGGTCAGGCAACCAGGATCAATATCCAGGAGAGGGGCTGACAAACAAATACAACTCTACAAACCTAGGAGCCTATTGCTCAGGCACCCTCCCATACAGGAAAGAGTTTAAAACATCTAAACTCCTGACCTTTAAGAGCAGGGGAGCATGCTCACACACAATACATGCAGATGAGAGAGACCTTGCTAGCAAGGCTGCAGCCTGCAGGGAATAACAGACAGGCAGGTTCTGGTCTTGCTGTGAGGAAGCAGAGGAATGCCGACGGGTCCTGGCCACTGGAGCAGAAGTGGAAGAGTGAGTGGGTAGTGCCAGTGCACGACCAGGAGACCAGGACAGCGGCAGGCACGTGCCACCGATTTAACAGTCATTACATACATTGTCAATTGCAATAATGAAAAAAGCATCCTAGGTCGTAAGAGTGCAAGTGAAAAAATGATCATGTTATGTCATGAACAACAACAACATGCCTGCCAACTACCCTTGCACAATGTTTCACAACATATTTGTTACCTCTGAACAGAATATGTGGAGTGGAAGTCCTCTTCCCACTACAACAAAATGCCATCCGTGTTCTGGCACTGTTTTTCACAGAACTCAACTGGAAGCTGAGGCGGAAGGGAAACTCCCATTTATATCTGATCTGCTTATGCTGCAGCACTGTGTTAACTGGTTGCATCCCCCTACTTCGTTTCAGTGTCAATGGGGGAGAGATCAACATAAAAGGTGGACCACAGGAGGAATTCCCAGGACAGTGGTTAGGTTCCAGGCTGCATTCAATATAAGATCCCTCTCCTCTGAATAGTGCAAGCAAAGGAACACCTCAGGTTCTTGGGTCTGACTAGGCCCCAATGAACGTGGTCAAATTTCAGTATCTCCATGGAAGTTTCTCCATGGATATCTGCAGAATAGAGCTGAAAAAAGAAAGAGGAGACTGCCCTAAGGTCAGAAGCGTTTTCCGGCAAGCTTCTGATCCTTACAGGTACTGGCCCTAAGAGATCGATTCTCAAGATCTTTGAATTTCAAGTATCTTGATGCGACTGATCAGTGAGATCTTGGTGAGATCAAGACCCTTTGAACCCGCTCCTGAACTTGTCCAGGGAACAAGGACATAGATTGGATGAGTTCCAATTTAAACATTCCATGTATGTTTAAAAATATATTAGGTGAATTTAGGGTGTCCTCAGAGGGCTTGTCTTCTAAGGAAACATGGCTAGAGGAGGTGGGCTGACTGCTACCATGTCTGGCTTGGCTGTGTGAAAAATGTCTGGAATCATCTGGGAAATAGATTTATCTCCTGGGTTTCACTGATCTAGGAATCTTCACCAAGCAGATGTGAATTTCAACACAAATGAGCTGTAAAAAGAGGCAAATAAGTGGCATGGAGTTCACATTAGGCATGTCCACTCCGTGAGCTGCACACATGGTTGCCCCATATTATAATTCATTATAAAACTCAATTACCTGTTCAGAAGACCATTAATTTGAAATTACACCACTACTTCAGACATTGGTGTATTCCCTACAAAATAGGTGATGATATGGTCAGAGTTTTCATGGCAGGGAACTAACTAAACTTTGTGATCTATTATGTTATTAATCCATCATTACATGCCAAACCACATTATAAAACCCACAGGCGTTTTTACCATGATCACTATTGTATTGTGATGTGGGAATTATTCATGTAGTTATACAGTTGAAGCACACAGATTTAATGTGTTTCACTTGTACACGATTTGGGGGATACTACATTCTTAGCCATGTTTATAGGAGAAAGATTGTGGTCAGAACTGTGTACTACATTACAGTTTTTTTTTCTTTTCTGGAGGGTTGGCCAGACTTGTCTAAGGGAACCTGTCAGGTCCCGAATGCTGCTTTCTTTCTGCCACCTAAGAATTGTGTGTATTCATGATATACAGAGTTAACCCTTCCCTCTGACAGGTTAACTGTGCATTCAGAGGACGGAGGGCAGGGTTAACCCTGCATATTACGAATATATCAGACTCGTTGCTGCAGTGCTAGCCGAGCATTGCAAAGATTACCCTACAAGTACTGAAAATGTGATAAATCACTGAGATCAGTATGTCTGCCGCTACACTATACTAACCTGAGAGAGGGCAGCATTAGGAACCTGACAGATTCCCTTTAAGATCCAGGCTAGAAAAAAGTCTGCCCAACCTAGGAATAGCAGATATTCCCCCTCTTATGGGAGTGATCCTGTTCTTAGTCAAAATAAGGCCTGATTACAGCACAGCAATGCAGCACTTCTGTCTCAGAACAGCAAGTAAAATTGCTTGCTATCTGCATTGTTGTTACTCTGCGAGGTGCTGCAGTTCATGCTCCTGTAATTCCTGGCAACAAAGAACAATGCTGCGAAACTGCAGTTTAAAACTTAACATTTAATCAGCTCAAGAAAAAACAATTCATCCCAAAATAAACAAAAAATACAAAATCAGAACAATTCATATCTCCAGACACAAGACATGATTTTAAATGTCAATCACCTTGCAACATGATTATGATATATAATAAAGAAAAATCAATATGCAGGAATGTCTTGTTTAGATGACCACAGATAATAGGTAGGGAAGGCAGTCAAAATCAGTCAGCAGAGTATTCCTTTCTTGGATATGCGTATTACCAAACATCGAGGTGAGTTAATAACAGAAACTTACTGCAAACCCACAGCCACAAAGAGTCTCCTGTGATGGGAGAGTTACCAACCGATCAGCCAGAAGAATGGTATCCCCAAGGGCCAATACCTCCGCATCAGGAGGAACTGTGCAACACCTGAAACCTTTATGGCTCAGGCAAGAGAATGTGTAGAAGGTTCTTGGAACGGGGGTACCCTTCTTCTGTGCTTAGGGAAGCGTTTAATTTCTCTAAACAGACTGACCGATATTCTCTCCTAACACCAAGGCCTCCAGAACAGGACTCCAAGAACAAGGGGATATCTAGGATTATTGGTACTTTTGATGACCAGAACCACAGGGTTCTTGGTATACCGAGAAGGTACTGGGAAATCCTCCGCTCAGATTCTGACATCAGAGAGATATTACCCACCTATCCATCCATCACTTATAGACGAGGGAGATCACTCAAGAATAGGTTAGTTCACAGTCACTACACAAAACAGACTGAACCGGGCACTTGGTTAGACAGGAAACCTTGTGGCACATTCAAATGTGGTAAGGATTGTATATGCTGCCCCTTTATCCTTAAATCAAAAAGTTTCACTAGTATCACTACTGGCAGGACCTATACCATGGGTGACTTCGCGAATTGTAGAACACAGGGTGTTGTTTATCTCTGTACCTGTACTTGTCCACTCAGTTACGTCGGGAAACCAAACGCGAGCTAAGACGAAGGGTCGGTGAACATTTGGGAGATATCAATAACCATAGGGACAAACCCATATCACGACATGTCTTACAGGTACATAATGGTAATATAGGCTGCCTGAGATTTCAAGTAATCGAAGTAGTGAGACAGTCCCCAAGGGGAGGCAATTGGGATAAACGTATTCTGCAGAAGGAGGCGGAATGGACTCACCGTCTTAAAACCGTCCATTCAGCCTTAACAAATGCTTTCTATAATTGGTCATTTTGGTCTATTCAACAGGTTTTAGTTTTAAGTCATGATGAATCTATGATATTGGTACTCCCCATCAAATTAAAAATAGGTGGGATGTTAACCTGTAAATCATCAGACTGAGATTAGTCCATTTTTTCTGTATATACTTACCTTATATGTGGGTACTCCAATGATGCCTTATCACATGGCTTCATTTAATTTATATTGTTTTTTCACCCATAGTCCTATGTATTGGCACCCCTTTCTTTTACCTGTGGGGTTGTACTTATTGTGCACTCTAATACTTATTATAATGTTACTCCTTAATGCACTATTTATTATGATACCTTATTGTTTTGTTTGTATCTAGCATGAATTATTCTTTATATCATGCTTTAGTGCAAACAGTCTTCCATGTCATGCGTTCCACCGTGGAACGCACCGCACTTCTGGTCTTTTTGAGCAATAACAAAGAGATCACTACTATCTTCTTGTATCTATACACAATACCTGTGTTTTTTTCTTCTTTTTCTGCTCAATTCAATTTGGCCTTGTGCGGTTCACTCCATTGCAATTCGTCACTTCCGGTTTGCATTCCACAGACCGGAAGTGAAGCGCATAGCGTTCACACGCGGCTCCATGGAATCCTGATGGCGCTTCCTTTCAAAGTAGTGCCCATACAGGTATTTATAGAGGTGCTCTGTTGACTTCTGAGCTCTCTCCACTATCTGGGTGCCACACTATCTACCATCATCAGTCCTTAAAGGGTTTCTGTCATCAGAATTTACCATAGTAAACCAAGTGTCATTTGCAATACGCAAATGACACCTGATGACAGATCTTTTTGTTTTATACTTTTCTGTAAAGTTGTTAGTGAGAAAAGTCTGTTTTTAAAATATGCAAATTAGCTCCCCTAGGTGCAGTAGGCGTGAACCCTGCACCTAAAAGCGGCCGTAATGCCTCCTCTTACCCCTCCTCCGTAGCGTTGATTGACAGGGCCAGGCAGCCAGCTCTTTCGGCTCCCGGCCCTGTTCGAGTCCGAAATCCCGCGCATTGCGATCAGCAATGCGGGCGCATTGAGGAAGCCGGGAGCCGGGCGGCCGGCGGCTCAACGCGCATGCGCGGATTGCTGATCGCAATGCACAGGCGCGGGATTTCGGACTCGAACAGGGCCGGGAGCTGAAAGAGCTGGCTGCCTGGCCCTGTCAATCAACGCTACGGAGGAGGGGTAAGAGGAGGCATTACGGCCGCTTTTAGGTGCAGGGTTCACGCCTACTGCACCTAGGGGAGCTAATTTGCATATTTTAAAAACTGACTTTTCTCACTAACAACTTTACAGAAAAGTATAAAACAAAAAGATCTGTCATCAGGTGTCATTTGCGTATTGCAAATGACACTTGGTTTACTATGGTAAATTCTGATGACAGAAACCCTTTAAGGTTTAATTTTGCCTATGTCTCCTGATGAACCATTGACCTACACCGTTTATGGGGAAACGCGTCAAGACGAAACCTATATGAAAAGGACGACTGCACAATCTTCAGGGCTATTTTAGGTACCAGTAAGGGTTTAGCCACCGAGAAGTGGGGTCGCCCCTTTCGGGGCGGGTGCTTCACTTATAGGCAGGGGTAGCCCCAGGGTTATATCAGGGTCAGTAGTTGTCCATCACCCCGACCCCACTTTTTTTGCTGCCTTCCATACCTATTATCTGTGGTCATCTAAACCGTGAGTCATAACAACAAGACATTCCTGCATATTGATTTTTCTTTATTATATATCATAATCATGATATTATATATCATAATAATGTGATTGACATTTAAAATCATATCTTGTGTCTGGAGATATGAATTGTTCTGATTTTGTATTTTTTGTTGTTTATTTTGGGATGAATTCTTTTATCTTGAGCTGATTAAATGTTAAGTTTTAATTGGGAATTTCTAATTTGAGTATTGTGGTTACATATACCTTCCCTAAGGCTCATTTCACACTAGCGGCAGCACGGATCCGGCACCTAAAGCGTGCCGACGGATCCGTACTGCCGCTGACACGTGTGGAGCCGGAGCAGCGCTCCGGCCCCACACATGTTGACACATACACAGAGAACATACATACACACACACATACACACAAAAACATACATACTTACATACTCCAGCCCGGGACGCCGGCAGCACGTCTTCACGCGCCTCCTGTGCACAGTGATGACGATTCCCCACAGCGCCCTCTGCTGGGCGCAGTGGGGAAATGTCATACCTGCTCGCAGGAGGCGCGTGAAGACATGCTGCCGGCGTCCCTGGCTGGAGTATGTGAGTAGGTATGTGTGTATGTATGTATGTCTATGTATGTATGTATGTCTGTATGTTTCTCTGTAGCCGGATCCGGAATGACCCCCCATTGCAAGTCAATGGAGGATAGATCCAGATTACTGGTGTGTCTCACCAAACGGATCCGTCCCCATTGACTTGCATTGGGGGTCATTCCGGATCCATCTTGGTGCGGATGCCTGGACCGGAGAGCAAACCGCAGCATGCTGCGGTTTGTTCTCTGGTCTGGAGTTGGAACGGAATGCTTTCAGGAGCATTCCGTTGTCTTCAGTTCAGTTTTGTCCCCATTGACAATGAATGGGGACAAAACTGAAGCGTTTTTTTCCGGTATTGAGCCCCTATGACGGGACTCAATACCGGAATTTAAAAACGCTAGTGTGAAAGTAGCCTTGGCTGCATCATACTTCTCTGTGATATTTGAAACTGCAGTTTAGACATAAATTAGATTTGTGAAGATTTTATCAAGCATCTCAGTTGTTAAAGGGGTTCTCCGAGTTATATATTGATTATCTATCCTCAGGATAGGTCATCAATATCAGGTCGGCAGGGGTCCGACACCCCCGCCGATCAGCTGTTTGAAGAGGAGGCGCGCGCCGTATCAGCGCTGCCTCCTCTTCACTGTTTACATGTTGGCTGTAACAGGGTAGTGGTGAGTAGGTGTAATTACACCTCACTGCCCCATTCATTTCTATGGGAAGAATCGCTCCCATACAAGTCTATGGAAGCGATTCTATCCATAGAAATGAATGGGGCAGTTAGGTGTAATTACACCTACTCACCACTACCCCCGTGTCGGCCAGCATGTAAACAATGAAGAGGAGGCAGCGCTGATACGGCGCGCGCCTCCTCTTCAAACAGCTGATCGGCGGGGGTGTCGGACCCCTGCCGATCTGATATTGATGACCTATCCTGAGGATAGGTCATCAATATTTATAACTCAGAGAACCCTTTTAAGCTCAGGCCTCAAATGTCAGTATATCATTTTTATTGCAGCAGAAAACAGTTCTCATCAAACTATGTAATGCAGCCCTCATTGCTCATACACAGGAGTTCAATGGGATACTAAATATTGGTGGGAGTTCCTGCTGTCTTTTCCCATATATTGTACCTGACGGTATATCTGAATACTGAGGTTGTACATCTCAGCTTTAAATGGTTCATTCCATTATCCTTTATATTTGCCTCATCAGAGAGATATATATATATATATATATATATATATATATATATATATATATATATATATATTATACTTGTCTAGAGGTGATGCTCATGTCCCAAATCAAGACATACAATGCATAATAATAATAATAATAATAATAATAATAAATATTTATTTAATTCTACATAAAAAAACAAAACAAAAAAAAAAACCTTTATTCATGGCTATCTCTATCCAAAGACATGAACTGATTTTTTTTTTGTGCAGTTGGATAAGCACAATCTAATACTTGCAATGTTCATTACCCATTACTGAAATCGACAATAGCTGGATATGCCAACTGATACAGTAGCCAATTTCTTTGACCACTTTCACTCTAAAGATCAAGTAAATCTCATAATGTCAATTTAATGTCTAGGGTCAATAATGACCATTTTACAATTTAAACGTGGAATAAAACTACACTCCTCGCCATTGAAATTGCAACACCAAGAAGTACAAGCCTTAAAGTTAGACAAATATATGAAGTAGCAGGTATTGCCAAGATCTGAAAATGGAAAATTTTCAAGTGCCTTGCTCCAATCTGTAGCACGTGGGAGAGTCATAAAAGCCAGATTGAAAAAATGTTTAGCCCCATGAAGCCTCACAAATCAGATCAAATCTTGTGGAATAATTTTTTGATGCCTCCTGTTTGTCGACATGCCAGTTACTGGCACTTCTCACAAACTGAGACACACAGAATCCTTGAACTGAGAGACCTTGGTTGATCACTCTGGTAGATTGTTACTCGCCTAGGCCAAGATGTCAGCATTGTTCAGTATTGCGTGTCCCAGTGGTTGGGAGAACAATGATGAACTAGAATGACAGCAAGAGGTGCACAGAAGAGAACCTCTGCAAGAACTGATCGTCTGGTTAGAAGATTAGCACATAGCAATTCTTTCTGTACTGCAAGTGAATTTGGACATCATATCCCAAGACTAAGGTGGCAACAGTGACTACACAAAGCATCAGAACGTGTTTGCATGAGATTAGGCTCCAAGCCAGATATCCAGCTACAGGTGTTCCACTGACTCCATGCCACTGCTGTCAAAGGCTTTCATGGTGCACAGCAAATCAACTACAGAGGCTGAAATGGAGGTCTATCTTCTTCAGTTATCCGTCTCACTTTTGTCTCTGATGCAATGATAGCTGGAGATTGGTCTGGAAACGACGTAGTCAACGCCATGAAGAGGCCTTCCCAAGGTAATGGTAAACTGGTCCTATTTCCCAGATTATAATGTGGAATGGTATAGTGTACAGTAGCCCAACTCTCTAGTTCTTCACTTCAGGTACACTAACAGCTCAGAGTTACATTGATTTAGTTGTGGAACCAGTGTTTTGGCCATTTCTCCAAAGACAATGGACAATGCCAGGCAGCATGTTGTTTGTAATACTATGAGCAGCCTGCATGGTCTAAACATGCTACCATAGCCTGCAGTGTCTCCCATAAAGCATATCTGGGACATCATTGCAATGTAAGCTCCCAGCAGAGGATCTTGATGATCTGTATGTCCAAGTGCATTCAGCAGTCAACAATTCTCAGACTACCATTAATAACCTCTTCGATAGCATGCCAAGGCGCCTAAGTGCGGGTATTTCTGCACTCCTACTGAATAAATCAATTTGTTTTGAATATTTTGTTTCTATTTTTTATCATTTGCACATCATTAATATGTTTATCGATCCTGTGATTTCCATAATGCCCTGACGTTTCTTTCTTGGTTTTGCAATTTCAATGTTGAGGAGTGTATATAGAAAGTTACATTACATTGCTTCATTTCCAATTCTACTGACATCTCTAAAGGTATATCTCTTGGCCAAACGATTTCCCCTGCTGGAACGGCTAAGTAGCCCACAGATAAGACATCACTGTTTTTTTGTCAGTTTTTTTTTTTCAGCTGTTTGACAAAAAAGGCTATAAAGAGCAGTTTACAAATTAATATTAATAACCTTATGTGTACAGTCAACTTATTTACTCAAAATGAACAATTCCTTACACAAGTATTCATATTTTTATTTTTTCTTACTATGAAAAATATTTACACTTAAAGGAAATCTGTCACCCCGATTTTGGACCATTATCTACTTGAGTGGTACTGCATGAGTACACACATGAGTAGTACTGCATATAAGGAGTCCTTATGTTGCTATTTTTTTCTGCTGCCCCTTGTTCCCCTGCTGTCAGTGCTTAGAGCTGCATTGAAATACATTGTCAGGACTGCTGTACATGCACACGAGTCCTCTCCACTATTTTAGAACAGCACAGCAGTCCAGACTGTGTCTTTCAAAGCAGCTATGAAAGCCGACAGCAGGGGAACATGAGGCAGTGGGAAAACAAAAAAATAGTGATCTGGACTCCTTATGTACATTACTACGCATGTACTACTGTACATAACAGTCCAACATAGAGGTGACAGATTCCCTTTAAAGGTTTGTAGAAGTTTCCCTAGGTATTAGAAGTAGTTACCGTGTTGATAGGTTTTCTCCTTTGGTGAAGATGCCAAACTCTTCCATGTTCAGCTTCAACTGAGGTTTTAGTAGGTGCTCAAGCTTTTCTATTTTTCCTCCTTTCACAAGCTGGTGGTAATCAAAATTTATCATGGGAACATCTTCTGCATGTAAAGATGCCCACAGTAGTTTCTACAAAGAAATATGAATGACAATATATTTTAGCAAGTCATACATAGAATTAATGACAACTGCAAATATGCAAATCATTCAAATCCTGACATATTTATCTTATTACCGTATTTTTCATTTTGGATTTCTCAAGTGGCAGTGTCATCTAAAGCAGGAGAGGTCCTTTGTTTTATTTTTTATTTTTGTCTGATCTCAGGTCATATAGATTGGGAGGGTGATATGGGGGTCTAATGAAGAATAGGTGTTTGATCTGAGGTCTGATGAAGATTTGGGGGGTGTGACGAAGATTGAGGAGGTCTGATGAAGACTGTCTTATCTGAGGTCTGATGAAGATTAAGGGTCCGATTTGGGGGTCTGATGAAGATTAAGGGTCCGATTTGGGGGTCTGATGAAGATTAGGAATCTGATTAAGATTGAGGATCTGAACTGAGTTCTGATGAAGATTGGGGGTCACTGTGATCTGAAGTCTGATGAGGAATATTTTTTTCTTATTGTCCTCCTCTAAAGCCTAGTTGCACCTTATGGTCAGGTGTTTCTTATAGAGCGAAACATATGTAAATGTTTATACAGTAAGTCATTTATGGCATAGACCATTCTAATGTAGAAAACTTCAGCATCCACATGGATGAAAAATAAATATTTATGGTTAATAAAAACATTAAAAGTAAGATGTGCACATCTCAAAAGACAAAGCTGCTGATGAGTTTCTGGTCTACAGAGTGGCCCTTAGTCATGACTTGTATATGCTCAGAAGAAAATCATCCATTTGTTGATCATGTACTTGTTATGACTAAGGACTTTTCTACAGGCCAGAATTCTGTTGATGATAACATTTTATGACTAAGGCTACTTTCACACTAGGGTTTTTAAATTCCGGTATTGAGTTCCGTCATAGGGGCTCAATACCGGAAAAAAACGCTTCAGTTTTGTCCCCATTCATTGTCAATGGGGACAAAACTGAACTGAAGACAACGGAATGCTCCTGAAAGCATTCCGTTCCGTCTTCAGACCGGAGAACAAATCGCAGCATGCTGCGGTTTTCTCTCCGGTCCAAGCATCCGCACCAAGACGGATCCGGAATGACCCCCAATGCAAGTCAATGGGGACGGATCCGTTTGGTGTGACACACCAGTAATCCGGATCTGTCCTCCATTGACTTGCAATGGGGGGTCATTCCGGATCCGGCTACACAGAAATACATACAGACATACATACATACATACATACACATACATACTCACATACTCCAGGCAGGGACGCCGGCAGCATGTCTTCACGCGCCTCCTGCGCGCAGCTATGACGTTTCCTCACTGCGCCCAGCAGAGGGCGCTGTGGGGAATCGTCATCACTGCGCGCAGGAGGCGCGTGAAGACGTGCTGCCGGCGTCCCGGGCTGGAGTATGTATGTGTTTGTGTGTGTATGTCTGTATGTATTTCTGTCCCAATGTCTGTCAACATGTGCGGGGCCGGAGCGCTGCTCCGGCTCCACACATGTATCAGCGGCAGCACAGATCCGTTGGCACCCTTTAGGCTAGTGTGAAAGAGGCCTAAGGGCCTTTCTATAGGCCAAAAAACGCATCAGCTGTTTTGTCTTAAGATGTGAACATCTTGTACTTAATGTTTTTGTAATAAAAAAAGTGTTGTTTTTTTCAGCCATGGGGATGCTGGAGTATTCTACATTTATGGACTAATTCACACCTGGCCTCCGTGTGACCTCCAGGCAACACTAATCCAGAGTGGACTTTTCCTTTGTTTAGAGGTGGTGAAATGATTAAAAAAAAAAAAAACAGTTTGTTACAATATTAGTCTGCTTACAATGCAGTGGGAAACTGCTCATTTCTCTTATTCCTACTTTGCCCCTAACTCTCAGTGAGAGAACTATTCTTCCTCTCCTCCATTATCCATACTACTGCATTATGTCGAATCAACATTATTTATTCAACCTACTGGGCAAATGGTATACAATGCATCGGAAAGTCTTCAACCCCTATAACTTTTCTAACATTTTATTATGTTGCGGCCTTGTGTTAAAATAAATTGTAAAAATGTTCACATTTTTCCTATCATTCTGCACTCAGTACCCCATAATGACAAAGTTTAAACATAATGTTCAAAATCTTTGCTAATTTATTGAAACGAAAAAACTAAAATGTCGCATTGACATGAGTATTCAGACCCTTTACTCAGAACTTAGTTGACGCATCTTTGCCAGTGATTACAGCCTCTAGCCTTTTTCGGTATGATGCCACAAGGTTTGCACATCTGGATTTGGGGATTTTCTGCCATTATTCTTTGTAAATCATCTTAAGCTCTGTGGGGCTGAATGGGGAATGTCGGTAGACAGCCATTTTTAGGTCTCCCAAGAGATATTTGGTCACTCAAGGACATTTACAGAGTTGTCCCTAAGCCACTCCTGTGTTGTCTTGGCTGTATGATTAAGGTCATTGTCTTGTTGAAAAGTAAACTATCAGCCCAATCAGAGGTCTAAAGCACTCTGGAACAGGCTTTCATTAAGAATATCTCTGTAATTTGCTCCATTCAGCTTTACCTCAACTCTGACCAGTCTCCCTGTCCCAGCCGCTCATTGTTGTACAGAAAAGTTACAACAATTTATACAGCCCTAAGAATACTATAGGTGCAAATATCTAGTGCAAAACATAACACAGGAGTAGACCAGATGACAACAATAGAATTGGTTATAATATATGAACATCCAAAAACTTATTGTGGTACACATGTATAACAATCGTAAGCCAACCAATTGCGGACCCCTACATTCCCCTCACCTTAGCAGCCAACAAGGAGCAACATAATCAGAAAATGCACCATTACTAAAATCACTACAGTGCATATAAATCCTCCATGCACGTCAAGCTGCATGCCATCTCTGAAACCAGAAGTGGTAATCCTTCCAGTCTATTGCTACTGAAAAATAGAGAGATGACAGGAGGAGGAGAGGGGATGGCCTCACAAAACAAGTTTTACACCAAACATGCCAAGGAATGGAAAAGTCTTGGACAAGAAGCATGTGTGCAGCAAGATTTCTGTCCAACTATAAAGATGGAGCCAAAAAAAATAAGGTTCCAGTTAAAAAAGGAATGCATGCATTCACAGGACACTGGGGGGGGGGGGGGGGGTTGATTAGTTGCTTCTTTGTATTTTCACTTGTTTTGTAAAAACTGAAAATTAAATACAAATATTCAATAAAAAAACAAACTGTAGGACAGATATATATATATTGTGGTGATGTGTGTAGTAATGTGAGGTGTGGGGTGTGTATCTCGCCTGGTTTGTCAGTTTAGCCAGGTGAGAATTGAAATCCAGAAGTGGTATAGCTTCAGCAAGCATAGTTGCTGGAGCTGGTTTTTGTTTAATATTGCATGGGCCGGATTTCTTGGACTGGGAGACAGGTTGGAAGCGGGAGTCTTCCAGTCCACGCACCCTAATCCGTCACAGGTTTTCCCTGGCCGCAGGTGAGGCCTGCTAGTGTAATCACGGGGGGATAAAACGTCCCTCTGTGTATGAGAGAGAGGACCCCAGGGAACAGACCTGGAGAGGGCTCGTGTGGTCCCAGCCAGCAGGGCTGGGGGGCCACAAGGCTGAGGAAGCCTGAGAGAAAGAAAGGCTGAGGAGGCTTGAGAGGTTCGCGGAGGCTGCGGAGGCTCTGTGTGGTCTCAGCCACGAGGGCTGAGGGGCCACAAGGCTCAGTGTAGCCTGGAAGTTTGGGGGGGCCCAGTGACCCTAGGAGAAGAGGGTCACACGGTCAGAGTCGGGAGGACTGTTGGACCATTTCCCCCCAAAGGTACGGTTGGAGTCACAGCCAGGAGGCTGCTGGACTGAACGGCTGAGGAAGCCGCACTTAAAAGCTGTGTGTGAACAGCGTTTGTATTTAGGTGAGTAAGCTGAACTATGTGTAGTCAGAGCCTAGCCGGGCAGGTGTTATTTTGATGGTTTTGTTTCATGCTGGAAAAAAGTGTGAAAATAAAGTGGCGTGGACTTGAAAATCCCTGTGTTTTGAAGAGATTGTGTGATGTCGACCCCCTGAGAGGATACGATCCCTTACAATATATATATATATATATATATATATATATATATATATATATATATATACACACATACATATACGTGCTATGTACACCTTTGGGGGAATTTTTTTTTTAACTATTGCATTGTACTGAGCTAAAATCATTTTTTCTGTTGGTCTTAAAAAATGTAGAACAGTTTTCTCTGTACAGGGCTGAGTTTCTCTAGTAGCAGGAACTGTGTTTTTTTCTTAGCTCCCTTCAGCTAGCTCACCTGACCGAGCTCCTTATCTCCCTTCTCTGACATTATAAACACTCATTATAGCTCAATCCTTATTTTACTGATAAGAATGTGGCTTAAATTAGCTTTTAAGACCTTTCTATTAGATGACCGGCACAAAGTGAAATTAAAAAGTACCACTCACACAGCTAGAGAAATAGTTAAAGAGTTACTAAACCCTTGTTATAATTTTTAATATGTTGTCCCTAATAAAATGATTTCTAATATACTTTATTAATCGATTTTCTATTTTTTTTTTAACTCAGCGGTATACAGAGTAGACATTTTATCAATGGGGCCACAGCAGCGTTATAAGTACGGGCAGGAGCGCATATCGCTCAGCCAATGTAGCCTGTTGTTAGTAATCCTCTGGGGAGCATGGGCAGGAGCAGCAATATGCGCTAAGTGCTATCTGACCAAGAATTAAGAGCGATGGAGTGCTGTGTCAGATGACATGGCCTCCACATTCACCTGACCTTAACCCAATTGAGATGGTCTGGGATAAGTTGGACCGCAGAGTGAAGGAAAAGCAGACATTAAGTGTTCAGTATCTCTGGGAACTCCTTCAAGACTATTGGAAAATCATTCTAGGCGACTATAGTCTATAAAGCTGATTGAGAGGACAGTGTCTAAATCTGTCATCAAAACAAAAGGGGGCTACGTTAAAGAATCTAAATAAAACATTCTGGTTTGTTTAAGACTTTTTTGCTTACCACTTAATTCCATGTGTGTTCCTTCAATATTTTCATGTCTTTAATATGATAAGTAATATTTACAAACTGGAAAAAGTATAAATTCCTAAAACATATTAAAATCACTTTCTACCTTAAAGGCACGACTTAAAACTTCTTCGCCTCCTTTGCTTCTCAGAAGATTAACAATGACTTGCTTGCCGTATTGTTCCTTCAGTAACATCATATGTCTAGTAAGAAACAAAACCATATATTTTGACCATGTCCAGTTCATTCTAGCAAATTCTTACGTTCCAATGACACCATTCTAGTGTTCAGGGATTGCTAAAAATTGGATACAATTTTTATCGACTGCATGAATGAAACTTCACTCTGAAGTCACAAAATAATAAATTTTCGTCCTGTTAGACAAATGGTACTGTACAAGCTGTGGATCTTAAAAAAGCTCCCTGAAGAGACTTCTAATGGCATTTTAAATTAGAGGAAATTTACTAATCACAATGCTCCAGAATTCTGGTGCAATCTGCATAAAAATAGCTGCTCTATGTACATTGCACCACATGTGTTAAGTGTTTTAGATGCTTTTGATGTCTGGCTTAGCAGAAAAAGGGACAAAGACTTAAAATAAGACAATGTGCAAGGAGAGTGGACTCACATGCAAGGATCTCTCCATTTACTTCTATGGGAGTAACAAAACTAGCTCAGTAAGGTGCAATGGTGGACATTCTGTATATACAACATAAAGGCTCAGATGGGAAGAGGTGACATCACATCAAAATGTGACCGCTGCAGCCAATTACTGGCCTCAACGGTGCACCCAAAGAGTTTGGTTGAGAGTTTGGTTTGGAAAAATCCACAATGGTCACTGAAATAACTTAAAACTGACAAAAGTAATAAATAAAACATTACTGAAAATCAGACATTACTTTGAATTGTGCTTCAAAAGAATAATATATAAAACAAACTAATGAGAGAGGCCTGGACAAAAATGATGGAGCCTCTTCGTCATAAATGACATGGCTCCTCCGGCAGTAAAGACCTCATCTAGACTGACTTGATGAATCAGCTTCTGCTATGCCGGTCTTGATGGGGCCTGTGCTGCCAGAGGAGCCATGTAACTTATGACGAGGAGCAGACTCCTCTGGCAGTTTGTGCACAAGAATGAAGGCAGTTTCTGATGAAAATAATGATAAATGAGCTGGGGCCTAGGATCCTTTTCAAACTCTGTCCTCAATACGCTATCTTTTCATAAAGTTGTGAAGGGCGGCGTAAAATGCTAAATGCGACTAGAAAAGTAGCAATGGCACAAAAAAACAATTATGGATTTGCAACTTTTCCACACCAAAAACATGCAAGGGGGATTAATGAATTTCCCCATCCTACAAAAATGATGAGGTTTAACTAATCTAAATGTGTCTGATGACCATGCGTCCTGTTGTACAGAACAGTTCAACAAGTAGTTCAATCCCTCCCAAGCCAACACTTGAATGACTTTGTCATCATTCTGCATGGATTACTGAGGTCATGTGCTTCAAGGAGGATAATACAGCTATATTTATCATCTTGTAGCCCGGACATGGCAGCGTTCCCAGGAAGAGAGTCAGTCATTGATGAAATACTATGTACACAATTTCTGTTCCTGTAGCAGCTATGCTATGACTTGAGGGTTTTTTTTTTTTACTAAGTAAAGTCATTTTGTTACAAAATTAACTCAACTTGCAGCCAATAGTGTTAAAATGGTTTTCACTCCAGTAGTCTCAATTATGTCTATTATACACTATATACAGTGTATACGGTACAGTGAAAGTCTTGAGAAGCATTATTCCACTACCAAAATTATACACTTGCGTTGAGAAATTGCTTAAAGGGAACCTGTCATCAACTGCTGCCCATACTTACATCAGAATAAAGTACAGACAGGTGAGTTGATTTCAGCAGTCTGTCATTTAGAAGTTAAAAGTAAGTGGTTGCTGAGAACCAACATCACAATCGTTGCAAACTAGGCCTGGAAAAGAGTCATGGTTTTTCATGAATTCCTGCTCTCCCTGCCACCTGCTGACGAATGACAGTCTTCTACCTAGTTTTCTCCCTTTTTCTCTAGGAGAGAACTGCCAATCATCAGCAGATGGGCGCGAGAGCAGGAGATTACGAATAACCATGACTCTTCTCAGGTAGATTTGACTCTTTTTCAAGGCCTGTGCTGCAATGATTATGATGCTGGTTCTTGGCAACAACTTACTTTTAGCTCATGAGTGACACACCACTGAAATCAACATTTCTGTTACTATTTTATACTGCCCTCAGTGAGGTCAGCATAAAGTTGATGACAGGTTCCCTTTAACATAGTTGGTCAACAATGAACAATATTTTATTGCTGCTTTCATTTACAAGGAGCATTTGTCACTAAGGTCTCTTTCACATCAGCGTTTGTTATTTCCGTTATTTTGCTCCATTAGAGGTGCAGAACAACAGAAATAACCAAAATGTCAGATTCGGCACATAAATAAAGCAAGTGCAGCTGAATGGAGCTGTATAATGGAATCTTTTTTGTTTCCGTGCGGTAGAACACTTCTTTAGTGGAGAAAAATGTCATACATGTAGAACTTTTTTCTCCGAAATTCAGTGATGGAGGCAGGCCCCAAGTGGAGCTTTCAATGCAGAGGTGAACCTAACCTAAGGATGGTAAATCTTTGAATGACTTCCTATAGAAAGACCTTGGAACATGAGTTTGTAAATCACCTTTATTTATAGAGGAGGTCCTGTATCTTTCAGTTTTGGTCATTATTTCTGCCTTTTCAACGTAAGTGAAGAATCTGTACATAGGGTTCCAACTCTTTCAGAACGGGTTCCATTATTTTAGTTTTACAAACAATTTCCATATAGAACAACATGCAGACACACACACACATATTAAAAACACTTATTTTTACATAAAAATTGTTAAATGGAGATTCAGCCTTCACTAAACACATGTATAACATGTCACCAGATTTCCAATGAGCCAGGCATTCTTTAGTAGTAACAGAGTTGCATCAGAAAATCACCCATTGTTTAAATCACATTTTAACATTAAACAAGCATTTTTTGTTTTTCCAAGTCAGTCTATATTAAAAAAAAAAAAAAAAAAACAATGGGATTCCTTCTCATCCTAGGATTGGACATGTCTGAGAAGACTGTGCTTTTAATATATGCTTTTTATGAATTTAGATCTTGTAAGTAGATTAAAACCTTGTGGTTTGGAAGTCTGGATGTTCTGTATCTTCCGAGTTTTATCTGGCACATTTGGTTGAAAAGAGCCATTCCAAAGTATTGATACCAGTGATTGATTGCGAAGTTGGTAACATAGTAACATAGTTTATAAGGCCGAAAAAAGACATCTGTCCATCCAGTTCGGCCTGTTTTCCTACAAGTTGATCCAGAGGAAGGCAAAAAAACCCTGTGAGGTAGAAGCCAATTTTTCCCACTTTAGGGAAAAAAATTCCTTCCCGACTCCAATCAGGCAATTAGAATTATTCCCTGGATCAACGACCCATCTCTAGTAACTATAACCTGTAATATTATTACCCTCCAGAAATGCATCCAGGCCCCTCTTGATCTCTTTTAGTGAACTTACCATCACCACCTTCTCAGGCAGAGAGTTCAATAGTCTCACTGCTCTTACCGTAAAGAATCCTCTTCTATGTTTGTGTACAAACCTTCTTTCCTCCAGACGCAGAGGATGTCCCCTCGTCACAGTCACAGTCCTGGGGATAAATAGATCATGGGAGAGATCTCTGTACTGACCTCTGATATATTTATACATAGTTATTAGATCTCCCCTCAGTCGTCTTTTTTCTAAAGTGAATAAGCCTAATTTTGATAATCTTTCTGGGTACTGTAGTCCACCCATTCCAGTTATTACTTTAGTTGCCCTCCTCTGAACCCTCTCCAGCTCTGCTATGTCTGTCTTGTTCACAGGAGCACAGAACTGTACACAGTACTCCATGTGTGGTCAGACTAGTGATTTGTAAAGTGGCAGGACTATATTCTCATCACGGGCATCTATGCCTCTTTTGATGCAATCCATTATCTTATTGGCCTTGGCAGCAGCTGTCTGACACTGGTTTCTACAGCTTAGTTTGCTGTTCACTAAAATTCCTAGGTCCTTTTCCATGTCAGAATTACCTAATATTTTACCATTTAGTATGTACTGGGGACTTGCATTATTCCTTCCCATATGCATAACCTTACATTTGTCAGTGTTAAACCTCATCTGCCACTTCTCTGCCCAAGCCTCCAGTCTATCCAGATCCATCTGTAGCAGTGTACTGTCCTCTTCTGTGTTAAAGGGTTATTCCCATCTCGGACAATGGGGGCATATCGCTAGGATTTGCCCCCATTGTCCTATAGGTGCGGGTCCCACCGCTGGGACCTGCACCTATATCGAGAACGGGGCCCCAAAAGTCAAGGAGGGCGCTGGCTCGGCTATTTCTGTCGGCTCTATACAAATGAATGGGAGCTGGGCCGCGCATGCGCGGTGCGCTCCCATTCATTTCTATGGAGCCAACGGAAATAGCCGAGCCGGTGGTCGGCTATTTTCGGCGGCCCCATACAAATGAATGGAGGGTGGCCGCGCATGCGCGGTGCGCCCTCCTTGACTTTCGGGGCCCCGTTCTCGATATAGGTGCGGGTCCCAGCGGTGGGACCCGCACCTATAGGACAATGGGGGCATATCCTAGCGATATGCCCCCATTGTCCGAGATGGGAATAACCCTTTAATTACTTTACACAGTTCAGAGTCATCTGAAAAAATTGATATTTTACTGTGCAAGCCTTCTACAAGATCATTAATAAATATATTGAAGAGAATAGGGCCCAATACTGACCCCTGTGGTACCCCACTAGTGACAGTGACCCAATCTGAATATGTGCCGTTAATAACCACCCTCTGTTTTCTATCACTGAGCCAGTTCCTTACCGACATACAGACATTTTCTCCCAGGCCAAGCATTCTCATTTTATATACTAACCTTTTATGTGGTACCGTGTCAAATGCTTTGGAGAAGTCCAGATATACGACATCCATTGATTCGCTGTGGTCCAGTCTAGAACTTACCTCCTCATAAAAACTGATTAAATTGGTTTGACATGACCGATCCCTCATGAAGCCATGCTGATATGGAGTTATTTGCTTATTTTAATTGAGGTACTCCAAGATAACATCTCTTAGAAAACCCTCAAAACAGTTTACCCAAGACAGATGTTAAACTTACCGGCCTATAGTTCCCAGGCTCTGTTTTTGGACCCTTTTTGAATATTGGCACCACATTTGCTATGCGCCAATCCTGTGGAACACTCCCTGTCAGTATAGAGTCCTTAAATATCAGAAATAAGGGTCTGGCGATGACATTACTTAATTCTCTTAGGATACGGGGGTGTATGCCATCCGGTCCTGGCGATTTGTCTATTTTAATCTTTTTAAGATGCAAGTCTACTTCTTCCTGGGTCAGACAGGGCATTTTAATTTTTAATTCCCCCCTCATTACTCTGTAAGGGGCCGACACGTTCAGGTTTATACTTTTTACCATTTATATAATTAAAGAACATTTTAGGGTTAGTTTTACTCCCTTTGGCGATTAATCTCTCGGTCTCTAGTTTGGCTGTTTTTATTTGTCTTTTACATATTCTATTTTTTCCTTATAGTTTTTCAATGCTTCCTCGCTCCCGTCCTGTTTTAGTGATTTATATGCTTTCTGTTTGTCATTTATTGCTTTCTTTTACAGTTCTATTTATCCACATTGTTTTTTTCTTGTTCCTTAACCTTTTATTCCCATAAGGTATGTACCTCTCACATTTAGATATTAGGATGCTTTTAAAAATCTCCCATTTTGTAGCTGTATTTTTATTTTTGAGGACTTTGTCCCAGTTAGTTAGGCCTATGGCCTCTCTTAGTTGACTAAATTTTGCTTTAAACGAGGACAGTAAAATCATGCTCCATTACATGGTCCTGAGGAGCAGTAGCACAAATCCCGTAACGTGTATATTGTGACCACAAAAAGAAGACCTACTTCTGTTGGATCTCACAGTGCTGTAAATTAAGACTGGATATAGAACTTTTATGCCAAAATATGTTAAGACTTCCTGCCTTTATAGAGCAGTTACATGGGCCATAGAAGCAATGAACAGGAGCTGACCCCATTGACTTCTATGGGAGAGTTTTCTAGGCATGCTCTGTGACCTGTGCAGAGGTCAGGAGTGAGTTGATAAAAGGTATTGTCAATGGTGGACTCTATTATCTACATAGAGGTGTTACTTTAATTCTGCCTGTGGTGATAATGATAGCTACTGAAAAGTTACCTGTACAGAACCAAAAATCGTGATCTATTACAGACCTAGTGGCCAGTGTGAAAATTGCAGGACTATATACATAAAAAAAAAAAAATAGTGATATGGAGAAATAATGTTTACGTTTTTTTTTCCCCATGAAGACATGATTTATATGTCATTTTCTGATAACACATTCTCTTTAAGTGCCCTGCTCCGGCTCTGGATGCCTGTCACTATGTAGTAGTAACACAATAAATTTGGGAATGACCATGGAGGTACTTTTTTGGGTAAGGTAACAGGTTTTAAGAGATTGTACCCAATAGAGTAATCTGTATTAGAATGTGAGACCACCTACTGGAAATTCTGCAGAGCAAGGAGAAAAATCACACATACATAGGCAGCACCCGTGTAAAGAGAGAGAGCAGAAAAAAAAAAAACACTGCTGAACTAACGTATTTAGGGTTTCAGAACTGGTTCATTATTTTGGCGCTACAAACAATTTCCAGTTTCAATGAAGCATGCAGATACATAGATACATACAACAGTAAAGAAAACCACTTAGTTACAAAGTGATGTTTAAAAAAGAGTTATGTCAAATCAGGTTCAACAAAGAGATGGAAGGGGATGTCAATTAGGGCTCATGCACACAAACGTATTTTCGTCCTGTTTCTGTTCTGATTTTTTTGCGGACCGTATCAAAAGGTTACTACGTGTGCAATCCGTTTTTGTATGTCCGTTCTGCAAAAAAATAGAACATGTCCTATTATTGTCCGCATTACAGACAAGGATAGGACTGTTCTATTAGGGGCCAGCTGCTCCGTTCTGCAAAATACTGAATACACATGGACGTCATCCGTATTTGTTTTGCGGACCGCAGAATAGGTTCTGTGCATGAGCCCTTAAGGGAAGGGGAGAGTAAAGCCAGAATTCTACTCATTTTCATAAACATTAGGGCTCATGCACCGTTGGGTGTTTTGTGGTTTGCAAACAGCAGATCCGCAAGACATGGATACCAACAGTGTGCATTCCGCAAAAAGGAAGGGCCAGCTCCTAATAGAACAGTCCTATCCTTGTCCGTAATGTAGACAATAACAGGACATGTTCTATTTTTTTGAGGAACGGCCATGTAGACATATGGATATGGAATGCGCATAGTCATTTCTGTTTTTTGCGGCCCCATTGAAGTGAACGGTTCCACATATGGGCTGTGTAGAAGGAAGTGCTGGTATGTACGTGTGTATATGTATATGCATGCATGCCCCCTTAATGAGGCATGCATATACATGTATATCTATATATGGGCCTTCTATATATGTATCTGTGGGTCTCCAGATATGCCCCAATATGTGGTGCCCTCTGATGCATATGATGCCCCCTATATATATTATATTGTGCCCCCAGTTGCTCCTAATGTATATAGATACATGTATATATGCCCCAGTTTTATATGCATTCATCTATATACATATAAACTGACCCTCCACCCGGCATCCCCCTGGAGGCGCATACCAGCGCACTTGCAGGAGGGAGACGCCACCCTGATGACAGTCTCGGGAACATCAAAGGACAGAGGATTGATAAGATCATCTACCCTTTGTCACACACCTCTGGTATGAGCTGTTCACAGCAAGGCTTGCTATGAACAGGGGTGTTGGCCTCCATTGCTTGCATTGTGAAGGTTTATCACACCTGATCAGTATCTACCCTTTGAGTGGAGACCCCAATCAAGCAGTTGGAGACTTGCTAAACCTGTTTTTATAGAATGGGCCATCCACACCCCTGCCATATGGAAAGCCACCTTCCCCCCACTACTCATGAAGGATAAATAATACGACCACAGGCAGAAGAGCTGGAACCTCCACTAGGCAGAGGAGCTTTTGACCACCAGAAGGAGAGGGGACACCACAGAGGAAGGAAGCCAAGCAGCCCCTCCAGAAACAGAGACTGGCTAAGTACCCCTGGAACTCCCTGTTACCCCTAATTATCCCCAAACTCCTGACCTCTGCAGTGCCTTATCACTGCAGATAACCCCTTGCATTCCCCTGTAACCCCTATACCCCTAATTATCCCCAAACTCCTGACCCCTGCAGTGCCTTTATCACTGCAGATAACCCCTTGCATTCCCCTATAACCCCTGTATTATAAGTAACCACTTTTAGGGACAGCTAGTATTAGGCTTGGGAGGGTACTGCTGTAATTATATGTATTTCTGTGTGAGTGTGTATTGTTTAGTAAGTAACGTGGTTGGAGTTAAGCGGGATTGTATAGTGTAGTTAGGGTTTTTATTGTACTGTATTGTTGATAAATAATAAATATTTATTATTTATAATACAGTGTGCAGTGTTTTCATAGTATTTTTGTAACGTGTACTTTGAGTCCCTTTTAGGTCGTGTGAAAGGCAGTAGGTGATTTACATAGGCATAAATAGGCGGAACTAGCGGAAGCGGGTTTTTGCTTATTTATGAATATTAATTATTGGTACGCCCCAAAATACCAATAATTAATATCCCCTTTTACAGGCTGCAAAGAAAAAAATTGTGGAAAAGACACAGGGGAAAAAAATACGTTTGTGTGCATGAGCCCTTAATGTTATTTAGTTCTAGGAAATCATCTAAGCCTTTTTTAATACCATCAACTGTTCCTACTGTGACTTTTTTCATGAAGTCGACTATTACGCAGCGCCATAGCTCTTATGGTGAAAGAAGCTTTGTCACCTCTGAAGACTGAACTTTTTCTTCTCCAGATGGAAGCAGTGCCCCCTTTGTCTTTTGAAATATTTTTACACTGAACAGCTTTTTACCATATTTTTAGCATGGCCCATTTATACAAGTTAACTATGTCCCCTCTTAGATGTCTCTTGTCAAGACTAAATAACTTTAATTCTTTTAATTAGAGCTGAGCAAATTGATTCTAACTAAATCGATTTATCCTACCCAGTCATTCCTACTTTAAATACTCCACCACCCCTACTAAAATTCTCTCCTCCAGCACAGCAGAACACCCTTCTTTCAGGTACAAATTATCTGTGGCATACAGTTTGTACCCCAATGAAAAGTTGGCCCAGTGCGCAAGAAACCTAAATCTTCCTGTCGTTGTCTTTCCTGTGTTGTGCATAGGACAGTCTTCCAGAGAATTCCACCTTGGAGGTTCCTACCTTAATCCTGGAATCTACTTCTTTTAAATTATTCTTCGGGTACCTGCACACAGTGCGGATTACACACGGATTTTCCACCTAGATTCTCGTGGGGAAAGACTGCAGCATAATACAGTACCAGCAAAGTGTATGAGATTAGGCCTCTTTCACACCAGCTCCAGCATAGATCCGGCAGGTGAAGGGTGCCGCCGGATCCGTGCTGCCGCATGAACACATGTGGGGCCAGAGCAGCGCATACACATACACACACAAACATACACATATACTTACCTGTTCCAGCAGCTCTGGACCTGACCAGCGACGAGGAGGACGGGGCGCAAAAGGGTAAGTTTACCCACAGCGCCAGCTGCTTGAGGGAGGGGAAATTGCAGGGAGACGGATCCGTCATAAACTCCATTTAAAGTCAATGGAGGACGGATCCGTTTACCATTGTGTCACACCAAACGGATCCGTCCCCATTGCCTTGCATTGGGGGTCATGACGGATCCGTCTTGGTGCGGATGCCCAGACCGGAGAGCAAACCGCAGCATGTTGCAGTATGCTCTCTGGTCTGGAGATGGAACGGAATGCTTCTAGGAGCATTCCGTTGTCTTCAGTTCAGTTTTGTCCCCAATGACAATGAATGGGGACAAAACTGAAGCGATATATTCTGGTATTGAGCCCCTATGACGGAGCTCAATACCGGAATATTAAAACGCAAGTGTGAAAGTAGCCTTAGACAAATCTGATGTACACTTTTATTGATCTGTTGTGCACATTTTGAAATTGTTAGGTTGTCAATTGTATATGCGATTTTTGGTGCAGATTGCAACTTTTTAAATGGAAAGGTGAGATCTGCAGAAAATCCGCAACAAAATCTTCAAGAAACAAATGCGGTTTTTGGTGCAGATTCGGTGAGGAAATGCACAGAAATCCACACTTGTGTGCTGGTACTCTTAAGGACCCTCCAACTACCATGTATTCTGTCATTGGTTCCAACATGAACCACAACAGCCGGGCCATCACCAACCCTTCCCTGTAATTTATTCACCCTTTCCACTACATCGAACCATAAAACAATTTGGTTAAGGCGGTCTTGGCGACAAATTATTCTGTCTATTATCTGTCTTTTTGAGTATAGAATCCCTATACCAGCACTACCATCCCCCCGACTTCTAGCTGAGCTGTCCACTCGACTGTTAGGGAGAGCAGCATCCGCGGGGGCTGCCATTTCTGAGACTGACACCCTTGACCCCCCTCACTACATTAACCCAACTACTTACCTGCTCCTGCTAACCAATATATCAAAACTCCATTTTCACCCCACACTGCTTGCTCAGTGAGAATGATCCTCTCAGGTTTGTAAATCATCCTCCATGTTGCATTTTGCTCTTACAGATACATTTACTAGTAGATCGTAGGTGGACAGAGGCATTTTTCTCTAATAAGATATATTATGTTCACTTACATTACTGATGTATGCAAAGTTTGTTGAACATACAATAACTATGAAACTCAGTGAAATGTACATTGACATTAACCAGAGTTCTTAAAATAGTATACACTTTGTAAACATATATTGTTATAAAAATGCTCTACCTGTCAAAAGCTGGTGCATTAGCCTCTAGTCCTCTAGTAATTTTAAGATGATGAGAGCCAACCTGAAAAATATGGGGGGAAAAAAAAATATCAATAATTACATTTTTGGTTCACGTCAACCAGATACAAATATAGATTAAAACAACCCAGATAAATAGTAAAAACAGATACATAATAAATTATAATAATAAATTGTAATAAAAAATAAAAAAATAAATTATTATAATAAATTGTACATCACACATGCCCTTCTGTATATAAGGTTTTAAAAGGCTTCTGTCAGCAGATTTGTACCTACAATATGACACTGGCTGATCTGTTACATGTGCACTTGGCAGCTGAAGACATCTGTGTTGGCCTCTTGTTCACGTGTCCGCATTACTGAGAAAAATGAAGTTTTAATATATGCAAATGAGCCTCTGAGCAACGGGGGCATTTTGGTTTAGGAACACGGACTGCCAGAGGATGTGCCTTTTTATAAATTAGGCACATCCTCCAGTAACACAGGAGATATAGACCAGCATAAACAGCTGGTCTACGATAAATCTCCCCCAAATGCTTATGTCTACGGAAGACTATCTTGCATACAAAATTTGCAGACAAGCAAAGAGAGGAGAAAGACCAAAGCAGAGATTCCAGCCTTTAATTTAGTGACTAAGAAAGATACTCTAAGTCCTCAGCTTCTAAAATGGACAATTATAAATTGCAACTAACTTTTCACAGATACAGAAGCAACATCAGCTATCAGGGCTCCAGATGGCGACCAAAATGGTCGCCAATGCAACTTAGAATTTACAAATGGCGACAAGACTTTTTAGCCTTGTCGCCATTTGCGCCTAGACCCGCCAAGGGTTGCAAGGCATTTACCAATCTACTGCGCAACCTAGTATCGGTTAGAAAACATGGCAAGAGCCAGTGGCGGGAAGGAGAAGGTCTCCCTGGGGGAAGAAGCTGTTCTGGCAGCGCGGCGGGTTAGTCAGCCGCTTCCTGCGGACACTCAGCTCCTTGTCCCAGCTCAGCTCCGAGCAGGAGGAGCATGCCGCCGCAGCCCAGGACAAGAGCGGCTCCCCGGCCCCAGCCTCCAACCTTGGAGTCCCCGCACCTGCCGCAGCCGCCGCCTCCCCGACCTGAAGAACCACGGGAACACCTGCTTCATGGCCCAGTTCCTGGGCCTGGAGCAGTACAAGGAGAGCGAGGCCTCGGGGAGCCCCCTGCCCAGCCCGGGGGGGAGGTGACCGAGCAGCTGGCCAAGTTCCTGCGCTCCCTGTGGACCCTGGAGTACACGCAGCAGAACAGCCAGGAGTTTAAGGTAAGAGCCAGCCGTGTGTGTGCGCTACTACCCCCAGCGTGCCCCGGCCCCCGGGGACTACCATCACCAGCATTGCCTTCCTGTGGTACTTCAGTACTGTAACTCTCATCATGTCCTCTACTGGTGGTACTGCATGTCCCCACACATCAAATGTACCATGCATAGTCCCTGTGTGCCCCGGCCCTAGAGAGACTACTACTCCCAGTGTGCACCATTCCTTGGAAAGACTTCTGTTCCCAGTGTGCCCCCCAGCCCTGGAGAGACTACTATTCCCAGTGTGCACCATGCCTTGGAAAAGACTGCTGCTCCCAGTGTCAGGGCTCCAGATGGCGACCAAGATGGTAGCCAATGCGACTTAGAATTTACAAATGGCGACAAGACTTTTTAGTCTTGTCGCCATTTGCGCCTGGACCCGCCAAGGGTTGCAAGGCATTTACCAATACTAGGCTGTGCAGTTAGAGAACATGGCAGGAGCCGCTCTCAGCGCTGCCATGTTCTTTTCACCAGTACTATGGAGGAGGAGTCCCTCCCTCCCTGTCTCCCCACTGTGCCGCTGCCACCAATGGGGAGTTCTCTTGAAAATAACAGCCTTCACCAAGAATATATTTGTTTCCTGTTTTTATTGGCATATATTTTGTGTGAACGTTTTCGGCTTATATCAGCCTTCATCAGACACTGAAAATAACAAATAATACAGTATAATCAAAAATAATGTATAGTACAAAATTGAAGAATGACAAATATACATCATGGTTGATATGTGTATATATTCTACAATTATGGTCTTATCAAGATAACATCAAGATCTTCATGTAGAAGGTATCATCCTAATATCAATTCAAGATGCACAAATCCCACATCTTAGTTCCAGATAGTACAGAAAATCCGGGTATAGGGGAAGCCGAGACTCAATGGTACTTCTTTCATTGGGTCTATATGTTCGCATCTGTGTGTATCTCAGGAAAAAGACCTCATTGCACCAAGAAATAATACGTAGAAAGAAAAGCTCAACAGTATACCACTTCCAGGAAAGTAATCCCTAATGTCCTGGGAAGTGACTTATGGACTAGAAAAAGCCCCATATGTACATATGGTTGGATCGCAGAACTTACCTTTGCCAAAAAGTGCTGGTGGAAATAGGGAATAGTAAGATGGGCGCTGCTGCAATACTGCTCAGGGAGGCGCCATGTGTATCTGAAGTGGCGTCCTCCCTATAAAGTACTAAGCTGGCGCGTGCTGGTGGCGCGCGCCGGATGTGACGTCGGATGCGTTCCACAGGCCGGATGTATCCAGCCATGGAACACATCCGCGTCCTACTGTTTATTTAAGAAAAAGGCAGCGTAGGAAAATGCGTTCCACCGTGGAACGCAAAGCGGAAGTATCCGTTCACAAGATAGACATAAGAAAAGAGAAGGGAAAAGGGGGAAAAGAGGAAAAAAGGAAGAAAAGAGGAAAAAAGGAGACAGTAGATAGAGTAGTAATAGAAATAACATTGGATGCGTTCCACGGGCCGGAAACGTCCGGCCGTGGAACACAACTGTGTCTAGTAGATAATTACATTCCAAAAAGAAAAAGAAAGAGAAAGAAAGAGAAAAAAAGTACAGCGTATACTAAAAAGGGGAAACTATTGCAGAACAGAAGGATAGGTAGCAGGAAAGAACAAAGAGGGAATCAGTTGAAAGGATACCACCAGCGCGGCAAATGGATATTCAACGAGCCTGTGAATAGAATGAAATGAGAATTAATGTATAGTCATGTACATCTTCTTAGATTAAACCATACAACTCGTACTCTCTATTAAGGCCTTTTGGTGTCAATGTCTGCAATGTGTGGATCCAGAAGGCTTCACGCCGTTTTAGTTGTTTAATCCTGTCTCCACCTCGACGCAATGGTTGTATATGCT
Source organism: Rhinella marina (assembly GCA_900303285.1). Lineage (NCBI taxonomy): Eukaryota > Metazoa > Chordata > Amphibia > Anura > Bufonidae > Rhinella > Rhinella marina. The sequence continues at coordinate 55,798 of ONZH01027796.1, forward strand.
CAATGACTTGAAATTTAAGTTGAGCTATCGTATGCCTGGCTGTCTGGAAATGTGCCGGGATAGGTAGTAACAGGTTCTCTTTGCGAATTGTCGACTTATGTTTGCAGATTCGGTCACGTACTTTTTGAGTTGTCTCCCCTACATTTAGGAGTCCACACGGACATTTAATCATGTATATTACGAAACCTGTATCACAGGTAAAGAAACCCTTAATAGGATATGTCCTGCCGGTGTGAGGATGGTATATCTCTGAGCCTTTTTGTACGTGTGAGCATTGTAGGCAATGATGGCATGGAAAAGTGCCCTGTCGTTGGGTCTTCAAAAAAGTCTGACGAGGAATTCTAATAGGTGACCCACTGTCTGCCCGTACAAGAAAGTCGCGGAGATTCTTAGTTCTCCGTGTACATGTTAAAGGTTTTGTGTGAAACTCTTCTATGTGGGGATAAGCTTTCTGAAGTAGGGGCCAATGATTATGTATGATGTTGATTATTTTACGGGTAGTGGGATGGTAAGTATGTACAAAAGGAATCCGTTTGTGTGCTGGTTTTTTGGAAGGTATCGTATGTTGTCTGAGATCTAATATCTTGGAAGGATATCCACGTGCTAAAAACCTTTGTTGCATCTCTTTCAGTCTTTGAGACTGGACGGAAGGATTCTGTATAATCCTGCGTACTCGCTGAAACTGAGACCCTGGTATTGCTTTCTTGGTGTTTAATGAGTGGAAGCTGTCATAATGTAGTAGATTGTTTCTGTCGGTAGGTTTCCGATATAAGTCTGTTGTGAGGACACCTGATGGGTCTTTAATTACTACCGTATCTAGGAAGTTCACTGAGTGGGAATCGTAATGTAAGGTGAATTGTAAGTTATGGTCAATGGAGTTCAGGTAACTATGAAACTGGAGTAGTGAGTCATGGTTGCCTTGCCAGATACAAAAGATATCGTCTATATACCTCTTCCAAAAGATTGCATGAGATTGGAACAGGATATACGGGTATAGATGTGTTTCCTCGAAATCCGCCATAAA
>ONZH01027797.1:0-18966 GCA_900303285.1 Rhinella marina
TGGTAACCAAAAAAATGTTGCATCGTGTTTTGATTGTTTTCAGTCATGGCGTACACTGTGCAAAAAAACGTGAGGCAAACCTTTCCAACAAATAGAAAAGTTTATTGGAATGAATAGACCATTAGTTTCCAAGACACTTGAGAAAGACCCTGCGGGGGTTGGTACAAAGTGGCATATGGAGTATTCACTCCAATAAACTTTTCCATTGATGATGCTGCCAAATATTTGATTCACTTTAGGCTTCTTTCACACTCGTGTTAGGTTTTCCCGGCAGGCTGTTTCTGTATATCCACATGGCCGTTCTGCAAAAAAGATAGAACATGTCCTATTCTTGTCCTTTTTGTGGACAAGGATAGGCATTGTTACAATGGATCTACAAAAAAAGGAAGCAACATGGATGTCACACAGCCGCCATCAGTATTTTCTACAGATCAGCGTTTTGCGGATCGCAAAATACACACGTTCGTGTGCATGAGACCTTACACTGCGGTTTTTCAGCATGAGAATCAATGTGGAAAAACAGCATGTAATCTGCAATCTGTGCAGCTAGCCTAAGGGTGCAGCATTTTGCAGAAAGGAAAACTACAACTCCCAGCAGGTCATGAAGGTCTGCAACTGACAATACTTGCTGGGAGTTGCAATTTCCAGTGGGGAAAGCAGGACAAATGTGGAATTTTTTATTTTTTTTTTCAAAGTAAATACAGTACTTTTCAACCTTTTGCCACATTTCAGGCTTCAAACAAAAAGATATAACATTTAAAATTTTTGGTGAAGAATCAACAACAAGTGGGTCACAATTGTGAAGTGGAACGAAATTTATTGGATGATTTAAACTTTTTTTGTAATAATAAAACTGAAAAGTTGGGCATGCAAAATTATTCGGCCCATTTACTTTCAGTTCAGAAAACTCTCTCCAGAAGTTCATTGAGGATCTCTGAATGATCCAATGTTGTCCTAAATGACTGATGAAGATAAATAGAATCCACCTGCGTGTAATCAAGTCTCCGTATAAATGCACCTGCTCTGTGATAGTCTCAGGGTTCTGTTTAAATAACATGAAGACCAAGGAACACACCAGGCAGGTCCGTGATACTGTTGTGGAGAAGTTTAAAGCCGGATTTGGATACCAAAAGATTTCCCAAGCTTTAAACATTCCAAGGAGCACTGTGCAAGAGATCATATTGAAATGGAAGGAGTATCAGACCAGTGCAAATCTACCAAGACCCGGCCGTCCCTCTAAACTTTCATCTCAAACACGGAGAAGACTGATCAGAGATGCAGCCAAGAGGCCCATGATCTCTCTGGATGAACTACAGAGATCTACAGCTGAGGTGGGAGAATCTGGCCTTTATGGAAGAGTGGGAAGAAGAAAGCCATTTCTCAAAGATATCCATAAAAAGTCTCATTTACAGTTTGCCACAAGCCACCTGGGAGACACACCAAACATGTTGAAGAAAGTGCTCTGGTCAGATGAAACCAAAATCCAACTTTTTGGAAACAATGCAAAACAATATGTTTGGTGTAAAAGCAACACAGCTCATCACCCTGGACACACCATCCCCACTGTCAAACATGGTGGTGGCAGCTTCATGGTTTGGGCCTGCTTTTCATCAGCAGGGACAGGGAAGATGGTTAAAATTGATGGGAAGATGGATGGAGCCAAATACAGGACCATTCTGGATGAAAACCTGTTGGAGTCTGCAAAAGACCTGAGACTAGAACGGAGATTTATCTTCCAACAAGACAATGATCCCAAACATAAAGTAAAATCTACAATGAACTGGTTCAAAAATAAACATATCCAGATCCTAGAATGGCCAAGTCAAAGTCCAGACCTGAATCTAATTTAGAATATGTTGAAAGAGCTGAAAACTGTTGTTCACAAACGCTCTCCATCCAACCTCAAAGAGCTTGAGCTGTTTTGCAAGGAAGAATGGGCAAGAATTTCAGTCTCTAGATGTGCAAAACTGATAGAGACATACCCCAAGCAACTTGAAGCTGTAATCGCAGCAAAAGGTGGCTCAACAAAGTATTAATGCAAGGGGGCCGAATAATTTTGCACGCCCCACTTTTCAGTTTTATTATTACAAAAAAAAAAGTTTAAATGATCCAATAAATTCCATTCCACTTCACAATGGTGACCCACTTGATGATTCTTCACCAAAAATTTAAAATGTTATATCTTTTTGTTTGAAGCCTGAAATGTGGCAAAAGGTTGAAAAGTTACAGGAGGCCGAATGCTTTCGCAAGGCACTGTACCTATTTTAGCTTGGGGACTAGTCTGTGACACTCTCTTCCAAGCCTGTTTGCTCTCTCTTTCAGACTATAGCTGGCTGTTGCTTCCAAGTTCTACAGACCACCCCCTGATCTTCAGTTCGGAGTGCCTTCATCAATCAGCACCCTGGCTGACTCTAAACCAGCCGCCACGCTCTGCAGAGACTGTAGCATGTGGGCGGGCAGCTGGGGACGCAGCCTGTCTCTGTGTGTCGTCAACAGGATGACGAATGCAGACGTAGTTCACCGGCCAGGAGGAGGGGTGCACAGTGAAAGAATATGGGCACTGCCTCTGTAGAAAAACAGACAGCAACTTCCCCTTTCCCTGGACACCCGATCAGCAGGTAGTTTATATGAAACTGTATGACAGGTACTGCGCTGCTTAATAGTATACATATTCATCAGCAGATGGGTTTTTCAGACAGTGCAGGCTAGGGCCCACCGAGGAATTCACCGGCTCACTGGTGGGCCAGTCCGACACTGTGTGCATGCCTTCTGTGCCTCCCTCCGTCCTTTACTGTGCTGCTGCTCCTCTTGCCTGCTTCTCCCGCTCAACATGCCCCTTGAGGAGAACTTTGCTAAGGAAGCAGAAGAGGCAGCTCAGCTGATCATCAGGTATGAAGGCGATCTGCCGGGCGGGGGGTGGATCCTGTTCTAATGCATGTGATGCAGAGTGGATGGGCATGGTGAGTGAGCCCCTATGTGACTGCACCAACTGTGAAGGGGGGGGGGGGCCCGGGCTGGCCTGAAAATTTAAAATTATGTACGCACAGTAAGTGTGTGTGAGTCACTGCTCCCGGGCCCCTTGTCAGCCCGGGCCCTGAAGCAGCTGCTTGCCCGGTAGTTACGCCACTGCTCCAACCTATCAAGATCCATCTGTAGCAGTGTACTGTCCTCTTCTGTTGATATGTTGAGATGTCTGAATAGTTTGGGGCTGGATCCCATTCCTAACCACTAGTGCTCTTATATCACTGCAGCTGCACTCCCACGTAGCCTGGATTAAAAATAAGTTAAATATGTTTGCAGTTACTAGAAGCTGAAGGTACTTTAGGGGCCGTCCGGCCTCGACGGTGATGGTGACGTGGTTGACGTTGCAACATAACATAAATCCATACAAAATTGTTATGATTGCTGTTTTTACTACTAACACTGTATACTACTATGAAGATATTATGAGGGAGAGCCTGAGGAGGGCCATATCCTTTTTTTTCTTCTAAATGGGTATTTATCACAATATATATCGTTATTGCAATACATTCCTTAATATCGATAACGTGAGAATACTTTTGATATCGCCCACGCCCACTCACATTAACTGCAGCATGAGCACATCTTTGAGTCTGTGTGTAGGAGGAGGAAGCGCTTTGAAGAGGCATATATCTAAGGGTACTTGCTTTCACACTAGTGCATTTTCCTGACACAAACTGGAGAACGGCCAGCCCCATTAACAATAATGGGGGACGGCGCTGATCCGGCCGCTATTCGGCAAGAACACCAGGAATTGGCAGGACAAATACTGCAGAACAGCCTGCAGGATCACCACCACATATGTGAAAGTAGCTTAAGGCAAATTACTGGGAAGGGGCACGTATCTGAGAATACCTTCACTTGTTTTGGTGGAGTTAGAGGCGTGGCCTAGCATGAAAGAAAATTGCTGCAGCGCACTATGCATGGCCATGTTGTCCTTCCATACAGTTTTCATTATTAGCACTAGTATATATATCTCCTTTTTATGCTGGTTCGGGTGTCGGTGTGTGCCATCGTAATCCTGCCGGTCCATCAGCCGGATCATGTATTTAAGCTCTCTAGAGCTAAATGCTGAGGATCGCCTAGGTGTAATTTTGCAAAATTGCTCTGCCTCTGAGGAGTGCACACCGTGGCCTAGCGTCCTGCGTGCCTGCATATTACGCAATCGCTAGACAATAGTACGCTGAGGATTTGTACGCAATTTTGTACGCTCATGCGTACGTGTTCACATAAGTTGCATACCTGTACAACTGTATTATTTACAATTAGCCCTAAGGCTACTAATGCCCATACTTGACATGTGCTCCAAATTACCCCTAAAAATTAACTTTTATTTTTGTTTTTCTATTATAATCAATTCACCCTATTTGTGTTTAAAATTATCAGTGTCGCTACTAATTTATTCCAATCCCAGCCTATATTCCATAGTGCATATTTGTATACTCCCAAGAGCTCCTATTAACATTGCTCTTGTACTGTGATTGTAGTGTGCTCTATTAGGGTATATATTTGGGTTGTAGCGATTCACTGGCTAAAATACACTCCCCTAACTGCCCCCCGACATGTTTCGCCTCACAGGCGTCTTCAGGGGTTCGGGCAGTGTCCGTGGGAAGGGGGTGTGGCTAGCCTTTTTATCACCTCCCCTGTTAGCGTTCTGCCCAAAGTATCCAATTGCTTCATTGGATACTTAGTTCTATGCTACTAATGGTAACATTTTTACCATTTAACATTTTTATTATTGGATGGATCTTCCTCCACCTCCGTGACGCGCTCCCCTCCGTCACATCGCTATGCTGATCTGCGCAGGTCTCCAGACTTTATCATTTTCTCTCTTACTTTTTCAGGCTCTCCTGCGCATGTCTTTTTATCCCTGTATTTTTCTCATCATTTTTTCTTTTTTTATCGATACATGACTATAAACCAACCTGTCAATCACTATAATACTTACTCCTCTTATATTTATAGTGTTTATAGTATGGACTGTACTTTTATCTAATTCTTCTTAATTTATGCCAATATTATATACGCGGATTTGCTTCTATTATATCAATTTGTATAATCTCCTTTTTCTATGATTTTATCTGTAGTTTCCCCCTTTTTTATATATTATTTTTCAATCCCTACTATTTCTTACTTTTTAATGTTCCCCTAATTATGTTTCTTCTTGCGATTAGTTTTACCTAATGTTACATATAATATATAAACATCATGCACATTCTATATCTATTGTCTCTTCCTATTATTTTTATTTTTATTTTATATATATATATTTTTCCCGGAGTGATCTTCCCATCTATTATATATCATGTGCATTCCAATATATCACACATAATCTATATTTACATGTTTGTGTATAATCATGTATCGATTATTCCTATATCATTCATTTTTTATCCTTGCTTTGTACTTATTCATTGGAATTCATTATGTTACCATCAGTTACATTCCTTTTTAGAACTCTGTTTATCAATACTCGATTATTTTGTTTATCCCTTGTTTTTCTTTTAGTCCACTTCCCCCTACTTACTAGGGTACTATAACTTTTGATTTTCTTCTTCATTCTAAATTAGTTTTCTTATTATTTTTTTTTTTTGGGGGGGAGACAGTTTTTTGTAAACTTCCTATATGATCTAATGAGTCATAAAAACGAGGCAAAGGTGAACCCTTCATTTAGCCCATTAGGGGCCAGGCTTTTAAGTCTGTATATCCATTTCGTTTCTTCTTGTGTCAATTTTTGATCAATGTTTAACAACTGTAGGTTCGTTATTAGTGTGCGAATGTTCGCAAAACACCACATAATAACCTATGATTTGTAAGCAGCTTCTGCCAAATAGATTCGTCTGAATCTTTTGAAAAATTCAACGAACATTCGGCAAAGTGAATTTTGGATGATTCGTTCATCTCTAATTTCTACTCTCAACAAAAATGTGAATGATGGAGTCCACTGTGTTCTTGGAAACATGCAGCAAAAGAAATTCTACCCTTCTCCAGATATGTAATATAGTAACATAGTTTATAAGGCCAAAAAAAGACATCTGTCCATCCAGTTCGGCCTGTTTTCCTACAAGTTGATCCAGAGGAAGGCAAAAAAAACCCCTGTGAGGTGGAAGCCAATTTTTCCCACTTTAGGGGGAAAAAATTCCTTCCCGACTCCAATCAGGCAATCAGAATAACTCCCTGGATCAACGACCCATCTCTAGTAACTATAACCTGTAATATTATTACCCTCCAGAAATACATCCAAGCCCCTCTTGAACTCTTTTAGTGAACTTACCATCACCTCAGGCATAGAGTTCCATAGTCTCACTGCTCTTACCGTAAAGAATCCTCTTCTATGTTTGTGTAAAAACCTTGTTTCCTCCAGGCACAGAGGATGTCCCCTCCTCAATATGTGCCTCCAAAAATTCATATCTCTGGGCTCTGCGGGCAATTTCTTCATCATTTTGGCTTGGTTTTTGCTCTGCTCATGCATTGTCCGCTGTGAAACCTTTTAAAGACAGGGGTGTGTCTTTCCAAATCATTTCCAATCAACTGATTTTATTCAAGGTGTAGAGACATCTCAAAGATGATCAAGTGAAATGGGAGGCCCCCAGAGTTAAATTTCAAGTTTCATAGCAAAGGGTCTGGTCTGAATACTTACTTCCATATGAAATTTTAGTTTATCATTTTTAATATTAATTAATTTTAATTAATTTGCAAAGCTTTTCTATAATTTGTTTTTCATTTTTATTAAGGGTGAATGAGTACAGATTTGTGGGGAACACTTGTTATTTTATTTTAGTACAAGGCTACAACATAACAAAATGTGAAAAAAGTGGAAGGGTGTGAAAACCTTCCAGATCCATTGTATATGTCTGAATGATTCTCTGCAATCTTTTTAGCATCATCATTAATTAGTCTTATGAAGATAGTTTACAGTAATGGAAAATCTATTTGTTTGTATTGCTTTTAAAACTAATGAAATGGCACAGATTGTACTGTTAAATGCAGACTGTTTTATATGGGCACTTATTCCTTTCTATTATGTTTTTAGAACATTTTATTGAAATCATGGGTTGATTTATTTCATTAAATGGAACTCGTCACCTACAAAATGCATATTAGACTTCCAGCCTTACCTTACAGATATATTAATTTTGTTTCTAAAGTTGCTTTTGATCAAAATATCGTATGTACCCCACAATATAAAACAAACAATAATGGAAAAAAAGCTTTCACTGATCTCAGTCAAGAGAAAAAAAAAAGTATATAATTCTCAGAAAATGGCTGTACTGGTACCCTAGAGGCTATACAAAAGCAACATGGTGCCCATAAACCAATCCATCGAAATCTGCACTGCTAAAACCAAAATGTGGTCTTTCCCTGTTTTAACCCTGCAGTGTTTATATATTTGAAAAAATTAGCCTGGTCCTTGAGGTGAAAACTGGCTCTGTGTTGAAGGGGTTAAGTTCCTCAAAATGATCCATACTATTAACAGTGTTTGTCTGAGAAGATTACATTGCTGTTTGCTTGCTTTGATTTTTCCACTGGGTGTCGCTAAAATGGCTGAACTCTATTTATGGGTTGCCACATACTTATGACCATAGTGCACATGCATGCATGTTTAGGAATGAACTTTATCCTCTCTCTAATGGTGTCTACAGTAGCAGAGCAAGCACAAGGAGCAAAGTACTCATCGCTCCCGGTCCTACTGTAGTAATGAACCCTCAAACCCCCTTCCTGTTAACACTCAGTTGGAACTTAATTCATAAAGTTATATGAATAATAGGGTACAACCTTTAACTTATGTCATGCCATACAGTAGTTCAGGTGGGTCTCTGCAGTAATAGATTCTATTTAAGGGCTCTTTTACATGAGCGGATTCAGTCCGAGAAATTTGCAGCGTGTAGGAGAGCCAAGCCCCGTGCAGGACAGCAGAGGCACGGAGCATTAACATGATTGATAATGCTCCGTGCCTCCGTGACAACTTTATCTCACTGTGATTTTGTAGTAAAAAGATCACAGAGAGGCATGGAGCATTATCAATCATGTTAATGCTCCGTGCCTCTTCTCTCCTACACGCTGCGGATTTCTCTGACTGAATCCGCTCGTGTAAAAGAGCCCTAAGTCTGAATTTTAAAAAAAAAATGGATTTGATGTAGAGCTGGTTTCAAGAGAAATTTGACTGTGAAATTCAAGCACCTTTTTGGTTTATTCTTTTGTCAAAAGTATGAAATAGCAAAGAAGCACCTATGGAATGTATTTTCATTATCACCTTCTAAAATGCTTCAGAGAAGTGACATGCCACTTGTTGAAGTGTTATTGAAAACAGAGGGGTGACCATATGGGTCCGTGTGAACTATGGTGTATTATGGTTCAACTATGATTTTATCCACTGCACATTTTGTCATGTGAACCTGGCCTAACTTTAGACACAGACTTTGTGTCTTAATTTTTAGTAAGGGTGCAAAAGCTAATAGGGCAGGAATAGATAGAACAGACCCAAATTTGTGGCTAGATGTAATTGAGTTTGTGGTAATTTACATTCTGTATTACAGAAATTTCTAAATGTACAATGCAAAATGTGTTTTTGTCTTGCAGGTTTTATAAAACTGGTGCATGTGAGTTGGGGCAGAGGGGTGCTTTTTGCTTGTTTAGTCATTTTATTTTTTGTATTTATTTATTTTTTTACATTCTATATATATATTTTTATTTATTTATTCAAATAAGAGGCACATGTTAGGGTTGCCATACTCATTCAAAGTCTGTTGGTCGAAGGATTGTCCAGCCAACAAAAAAGTTTGAGTTCAGCTTACAACACATTAGTAGTGTATAAGGGGGCATTTAACATGGAACATGGATCAAATGTTAACAGTCTGTTAAATCAATGTTACTAGTTATCAATATGCAGAGAAGATGAAGACCATACACTTTTGTGTGCCCCCATGTCCCCTTTACACAGCAAAATCCTTGTATATCTATCTCTTAATATTATAAAAATAAGTTTCTGTCTGTCTGTCTGTGTGTTCTCTATGTGCGACCAAACTACTGGACCGATTTTCACCAAATTCGGCACACAGGTACATCAGGTGCCCGGGAAGGTTTTAGACCAGGTCTCATCTCTCTAGGACATAATGTTCCCGAGATATTCCCAAAATATGACCTGCATTAGCCAATATTAGCCTGACAGCATTGGTTTTGAACCAGGGGCGTAGCTAAAGGCTCATGGGCCCTGCAACCAGTTCAGCTTGGGCCCCCCCCCCACACACACACTCGGCGCAGGAGCACCTAGCTTTTCTGCAAATATTGAAACGCACCCCCCCATACCAAATTCTCGACCTAACCCCTTTCCTCCAGTCCTACTGTTAAAGGGGTTGTCCTCTTTTTACTACTGATCACCTATCCTCAGGGTAGGTCATCAATATATATTGAATAGAGGGCATTGCTCATATGAGAGCTGCTTTCTCTGCTCTGTTCACTAGCTTGCTGCAGCATTTGCTGTGATGAGCAGTAAACAGAGAAGAGAAGGCAGCGCTCGTACAAAAAAAAAAAAAAAGACAACCCCTTTAATGACATACTTGGAAAACATACAGCGCCACAGAACATACAGGGTCTTACATCCCCACACATGTACCTCTGACATCCAGTGTCTTCTCTTCTCTGATGACGTTTTCTTTCCTCTTCTTCTCCTGTCAGACCAAACCGCCATGGTGACTTCTACTTCTTTCAGCCACGCCTCGTCTCTGCAGAGTTTAACAAACAGACATCTTAGTTTCCTACTTTTACATCATCCTCTCACCTTCTCCCCAACGCCCCATTCTGCCCTTTCCCCCCAATACTATACTGCAGAAACAGTCCCCCTGAAAATACTGGTACAACACAGAAAAACAATACCCCCTGACCCTTCAGATCAAATCCCCATATCAAACCCCAGATGAGCCCTCCCATCTCCAGACCCCATATATGACCCCCATTAGACCTCCAAACCCCCAATCAGACCCTCATTAGAACCCCAGACCCCAATCAGACCTCCATTAGACCTCTCTAGACCCCTAGTCAGACCCCCCTTCAGACTCTTCAAGCCCCTAATCAGACCCCCCCTGTGGCCCCCAATAGCAGTCCCCCCCTTGTGGCCCCAAATAACAGAGCCCCCCCCTTGTGGCTCCCAATAGCAGAGCCCCCCCTTGTGGCCCCCAATAGCAGAGTCCCCCCCTTGTGGCCCCAATAGCAGAGTCCCCCCCTTGTGGCCCCAATAGCAGAGTCCCCCCCCTTGTAGCCCCCAATAGCAGAGTCCCCCCACTTGTAGCCCCCAATAGCAGAGTCCCCCCCTTGTGGCCCCAAATAGCAGAGTCCCCCACTTGTGGCCCCAATAGCAGAGTTCACCCCCTTGTGGCCCCCAATAGCAGACCCCCATTTAGGACCCCAAATCAGACCTCAGATCAGACAATAAAACAAATAAATAAACTTACCTCTCCTGTGTCGCTCCTCTCCCAGTCCTGGCTGTCTACACGCTCTCACCTCTTCCTGGGCCCGCGCTGCAGTCACCTGACCTCCTGCAGCGTCAGGTCAGAGTGTGCTCTGTATGTCCTGACACTGCAGGCAGTCAGGACACAGCAGCGCGGGCCCCAGGAAGAGCAAGCAGGAGGAGGGGTAAGTACTGTAGTGCGCTACCAGTGCTTCACTCCCCCTCCTCCTGCATACTAGTGAGTGCTTCCATTATGGAAGAGCTCGCTAGAATTCCCTTTATAAGATGCAGTGCATCTTATAACGGGAATAGTAGAGCACCACTGGCATGGGGGGCCCTCTGGGCCCCCCTGGATTAGGTGCCCGGTCGCAAGTGTGACCGCTGCGACCCCTATAGTTACGCCAGTGTTTTAAACCCCAACTGCCATTCTCTGCACAGACACACACAGGGAGGGCAGGTTTCCATAACAACACAGCCAGTTAATTAGCAGCCAGCTGAGGATCTCAGGTAGGGATGAGCGAACCGAACCGTAACGAACCAGATTCGTTACGAACTTTACCGAACGTTCGGTTCGTCCCCGAACCGAACTTTCGTCAAGTTCGTATGAATCAGGTTCGTAAATAAATAAAGTTTACTTTTTCCACAGAATAGACCAGGATACAAGGGATTATTTATTACTCCTACAATCCCTTGTATCCTGGTGTGACCCTCGTGTCAAACCACCCTTTTGGGAGGAGAATGGCCGAGATGGGTTATTAATAGAGATGAGCGAGTAGTGTTCGATCGAGCCGGTATTCGATCGAATACTACGATATTCGGCATACTCGATTTCAATCGAGTATAACGGCGATGGCGCACTTAGAATTCGTTTCCCCTCCCACCTTCCCTGGCGCTCTTTTTCCACCAATCAACATGCAGGGGGGGTATGACAGGCACGCTGAGCACGCTGGCAGCGCGAAAACAGCGTCTACATGGATTGGCTGGAAAAACCATGTGACCTCGAATATTAAAACTCAGCTCTTCCTGCTCGTACGCATATGCTGCGTGAACTTAGTCAGGGACAGAGGCTGGAGAAGGGACAGATAGGTTTTAGCTGTTGGACAGGCAGGAGCGTGATTAAAAGCCCTTATCAGGGCTACTACAGTGGACTTCAGTGATAGCTTTACTACAATATAGACTTTACAGAGAACGGCTGCTGTATTCAGGGATAGCTGCTGGAGTAGGGACAGAGAGAGGCATTAGTGGTGTATTAGGTGCTCTGCTACATACCAAACTATATTTGGCACTACTGTTCAGCGTTCTTTTAGGCTGAACAACCCTGTTATATAACTAGTGTGTATATGCACCACCTGATCTGGCAGTATACGGCTGTGAATTTTATTTTATTTTTTTAAATACAGTTTATTTGGCTCTAGTGTTCTGGGTTCTGTGTGCCTGCAATACCCTTTTTGTATACCAGGTGTAAATACCCACCGTCTGTTCAGTTAGTACACGGCTGTGTACCTTGAAATATACAATATCTAGGCCATTTAATTGGCCACTGTACTGTGCGTTCTCTTGCTAAATTATCTCACATACCTGGTGTAAATACCCACCGTCTGTTCAGTTACTACACGGCTTTGTACTTTGAAATATACAATATCTAGGCCTTTTAATAGGCCACTGTACTGTGCGTTCTCTTGTTAAATTATCTCACATACCTGGTGTAAATACCCACCGTCTGTTCTGTTACTACACGGCTGTGTACTTTGAAATATACAATATCTAGGCATTTTAATAGGCCACTGTACTGTGCGTTCTCTTGCTAAATTATCTCACATACCTGGTGTAAATACCCACCGTCTGTTCAGTTACTACACGGCTGTGTACTTTGAAATATACAATATCTAGGCATTTTAATAGGCCACTGTACTGTGCGTTCTCTTGATAAATTATCTCACATACCTGGTGTAAATACCCACCGTCTGTTCTGTTACTACACGGCTGTGTACTTTGAAATATACAATATCTAGGCATTTTAATAGGCCACTGTACTGTGCGTTCTCTTGTTAAATTATCTCACATACCTGGTGTAAATACCCACCGTCTGTTCTGTTACTACACGGCTGTGTACTTTGAAATATACAATATCTAGGCATTTTAATAGGCCACTGTACTGTGCGTTCTCTTGCTAAATTATCTCACATACCTGGTGTAAATACCCACCGTCTGTTCAGTTACTACACGGCTGTGTACTTTGAAATATACAATATCTAGGCATTTTAATAGGCCACTGTACTGTGCGTTCTCTTGTTAAATTATCTCACATACCTGGTGTAAATACCCACCGTCTGTTCAGTTACTACACGGCTGTGTACTTTGAAATATACAATATCTAGGCCATTTAATAGGCCACTGTACTGTGCGTTCTCTTGTTAAATTATCTCACATACCTGGTGTAAATACCCACCGTCTGTTCAGTTACTACACGGCTGTGTACTTTGAAATATACAATATCTAGGCCATTTAATAGGCCACTGTACTGTGCGTTCTCTTGTTAAATTATCTCACATACCTGGTGTAAATACCCACCGTCTGTTCAGTTACTACACGGCTGTGTACTTTGAAATATACAATATCTAGGCATTTTAATAGGCCACTGTACTGTGCGTTCTCTTGTTAAATTATCTCACATACCTGGTGTAAATACCCACCGTCTGTTCAGTTACTACACGGCTGTGTACTTTGAAATATACAATATCTAGGCATTTTAATAGGCCACTGTACTGTGCGTTCTCTTGTTAAATTATCTCACATACCTGGTGTAAATACCCACCGTCTGTTCTGTTACTACACGGCTGTGTACTTTGAAATATACAATATCTAGGCATTTTAATAGGCCACTGTACTGTGCGTTCTCTTGCTAAATTATCTCACATACCTGGTGTAAATACCCACCGTCTGTTCAGTTACTACACGGCTGTGTACTTTGAAATATACAATATCTAGGCATTTTAATAGGCCACTGTACTGTGCGTTCTCTTGTTAAATTATCTCACATACCTGGTGTAAATACCCACCGTCTGTTCAGTTACTACACGGCTGTGTACTTTGAAATATACAATATCTAGGCCATTTTAATAGGCCACTGTACTGTGCGTTCTCTTGTTAAATTATCTCACATACCTGGTGTAAATACCCACCGTCTGTTCAGTTACTACACGGCTGTGTACTTTGAAATATACAATATCTAGGCCATTTAATAGGCCACTGTACTGTGCGTTTTCTTGTTAAATTATCTCACATACCTGGTGTAAATACCCACCGTCTGTTTCAGTTACTACACGGCTGTGTACTTTGAAATATACAATATCTAGGCATTTTAATAGGCCACTGTACTGTGCGTTCTCTTGCTAAATTATCTCACATACCTGGTGTAAATACCCACCGTCTGTTCTGTTACTACACGGCTGTGTACTTTGAAATATACAATATCTAGGCATTTTAATAGGCCACTGTACTGTGCGTTCTCTTGTTAAATTATCTCACATACCTGGTGTAAATACCCACCGTCTGTTCAGTTACTACACGGCTGTGTACTTTGAAATATACAATATCTAGGCATTTTAATAGGCCACTGTACTGTGCGTTCTCTTGTTAAATTATCTCACATACCTGGTGTAAATACCCACCGTCTGTTCTGTTACTACACGGCTGTGTACTTTGAAATATACAATATCTAGGCATTTAATAGGCCACTGTACTGTGCGTTCTCTTGCTAAATTATCTCACATACCTGGTGTAAATACCCACCGTCTGTTCAGTTACTACACAGCTGTGTACTTTGAAATATACAATATCTAGGCATTTTAATAGGCCACTGTACTGTGCGTTCTCTTGTTAAATTATCTCACATACCTGGTGTAAATACCCACCGTCTGTTCAGTTACTACACGGCTGTGTACTTTGAAATATACAATATCTAGGCCATTTAATAGGCCACTGTACTGTGCATTCTCTTGTTAAATTATCTCACATACCTGGTGTAAATATCCACCGTCTGTTCAGTTACTACACGGCTGTGTACTTTGAAATATACAATATCTAGGCCATTTAATAGGCCACTGTACTGTGCGTTCTCTTGTTAAATTATCTCACATACCTGGTGTAAATACCCACCGTCTGTTCAGTTACTACACGGCTGTGTACTTTGAAATATACAATATCTAAGCATTTTAATAGGCCACTGTACTGTGCGTTCTCTTGTTAAATTATCTCACATACCTGGTGTAAATACCCACCGTCTGTTCAGTTACTACACGGCTGTGTACTTTGAAATATACAATATCTAGGCCATTTAATAGGCCACTGTACTGTGCGTTCTCTTGTTAAATTATCTCACATACCTGGTGTAAATACCCACCGTCTGTTCAGTTACTACACGGCTGTGTACTTTGAAATATACAATATCTAGGCCATTTAATAGGCCACTGTACTGTGCGTTCTCTTGTTAAATTATCTCACATACCTGGTGTAAATACCCACCGTCTGTTCAGTTACTACACGGCTGTGTACTTTGAAATATACAATATCTAGGCATTTTAATAGGCCACTGTACTGTGCGTTCTCTTGTTAAATTATCTCACATACCTGGTGTAAATACCCACCGTCTGTTCAGTTACTACACGGCTGTGTACTTTGAAATATACAATATCTAGGCATTTTAATAGGCCACTGTACTGTGCGTTCTCTTGTTAAATTATCTCACATACCTGGTGTAAATACCCACCGTCTGTTCAGTTACTACACGGCTGTGTACTTTGAAAATATACAATATCTAGGCCATTTAATAGGCCACTGTACTGTGCGTTCTCTTGTTAAATTATCTCACATACCTGGTGTAAATACCCACCGTCTGTTCAGTTACTACACGGCTGTGTACTTTGAAATATACAATATCTAGGCCATTTAATAGGCCACTGTACTGTGCGTTCTCTTGTTAAATTATCTCACATACCTGGTGTAAATACCCACCGTCTGTTCAGTTACTACACGGCTGTGTACTTTGAAATATACAATATCTAGGCATTTTAATAGGCCACTGTACTGTGCGTTCTCTTGCTAAATTATTTCACATACCTAATTATATACCCAAATATTGTATTTGCAACAAAAAAAAAATAAAATGCGGAGGGGGGCTAGCGGAATAGGACGTGGACGTGGACGAGGACGGGGGCGCGGAAATGCTGTTGGGGGCCTTGTTGAAGCCAGTGGGGATACAATGTGTGCTGGTGAGGATCAGCCAGGATCCCGCTCATCCAGAATCCCTGCCTTTATGGGACAGTTAAGCAGGGGGCGGGTTACACCGCTGTTGAGGCCTGAGCAGGTTGAACAGGTGGTGCAATGGATAGCCGATAGCGCTTCCACACAGTTGTCCACCAGCCAGTCATCCACACAGTCTCACTCTGACCCTCCTTCCTCCACACCTGGCCAACAGAGTCATCCCACCTTGACCCCTCCCAGGAGCTCTTTTCGGGTCCTTTTTCAGATGTGCCGGAAGAATCCCAGGAGCTAGCAGAGGAATTTGTTTGTAGTGATGCCCAAACACTGGAGTTTTCGCCATCTCCTGCTGATGTGGACCCTGAGCCAGCATCTGTTATCATGAGCGATGATGATGATGAGACGCAGTTGCCATCAAGGGAGGCTGTTGGAATGTCCAGTGGGCAGGAGGAGGAGCAGAGTGAGGAAGTGGAAGAGGAGCTGGTGGATGACGAAATGACCGACCCCACTTGGCCAGGGGTGATGTCCAGCGAGGAAAGCAGTGGAGAGGTGGTGGTCTGCGCAGCACCGAAAAAGGCAGCAAGAGGCAGAGGGATGTCCACAGGCAGAGGGATGTCCACAGGCAGAGGGATGGCCACAGGCAGAGGGATGGCCACAGGCAGAGGACAGTTCAGACAGAGAAGTGAGGCCACAGCCAGCAGGGCCGAAGCTGTTCCCGCCAGCGGCCAGTCGCGCGAAGCTCCCCCATCGAGGCCTCGTACTTCTGTGGTGTGGAGATATTTTAATGTTTGTGCGGATGACAAACTGAGCGCGGTTTGCACACTCTGCCACTCAAAACTGAGTAGGGGCTCTGAGAAGAGCAATCTGACCACCTCAGGCATGCGGCGTCACTTGGAATTCAAGCACTGGGCTGAGTGGGAGAGAGCAAACGCAATACAAATTGCGCCCGGTCTTGCTGCCACTGCCTCTTCCCCTTTGTTGTGTGCTGCCACTGCGGTCCAGACCTCCAGCCAGGACACCTCCACATCTGCCTCTGCCTCGGCTACTTTGGGGCCTTCTCCTTCAGCCTCCCCTTCCCCCGCCCCTTCGCCTGCACCTTCACACTCCTCGTCCCAACAACTGTCCATCTCGCAGGCGTTCGACCGCAGGCGGAAGTACGCCTCGAGTCACCCCCAAGCCCAAGCCTTAAACTGCCACATCTCCAAACTGCTGGCCCTGGAGATGTTGCCGTTTAGGCTTGTGGAGACGCAGGCCTTCCGCGACCTGATGGCGGCTGCCGCACCTCGCTATTCCGTCCCCAGCCGCCACTACTTTTCCCGGAGTGCCGTCCCCGCCCTGCACCAGCACGTGTCGCGTAACATCAGGCGGGCCCTGAGGTACGCAGTCAGCGCAAAGGTCCACTTGACCACCGACTCATGGACAAGCGCTTGCGGCCAGGGACGATACATTTCTCTGACGGCACACTGGGTGAATGTAGTGGAGGCGGGGACGGGGTCGCAAACAGAGACGGCCTACCTACCACCCCCGCCCAAGATTGCCAGCATGGGTTCTGATAAACCCCCCTCCTCCTCCTCCTCCTCCTCCTCCTCCTGTGCCTTAACATCTCCCTCAGCCGCTAGCTGGAAGCGTTGCAGCACTGGCGCGGGGAGACGTCAGCAGGCGGTGCTAAAGCTCATCAGCTTGGGCGACAGGAAGCACAGCGCCCCAGAGGTGAGGGACGCCATATTGCAGCAGACGGAGATGTGGCTGTCGCCGCTGCAGCTAGGACCAGGCATGGTCGTGTGCGATAACGGCCGTAACCTGGTGGCGGCTCTGGAGCTTGCCGAACTCAATCACGTACCATGCCTGGCCCACGTTTTTAATCTGGTAGTCCAAAAATTTCTGAAGACTTACCCCAACCTGGCAGAGCTACTGGTGAAAGTGCGGCGCTTGTGCGCTCACTTTCGGAAGTCAACTGTAGCTGCTGCTAGCTTAAAAAAACTCCAGCAACGCCTCCATTTGCCTGAACATCGGCTGTTGTGCGACCTGCCGACTCGCTGGAATTCCACCTATTCCATGTTGGCCAGGGTGTGTGAGCAGCAGAGAGCATTGATGGAGTACCAGATAATGAATCCACGCGTGCAACTAAACTCAGCTCCCTCAGTTTGCCAACCACGAGTGGCCATGGATGGCAGACATATGCGATGTACTGCGTATCTTTGAGGAGTCCACCAAGAAGGTCAGCAGCGAGGACGCTATAGTGAGCGTAACCATTCCGCTCCTAGGCGTCCTTAAAGAATCGCTCATCGCAATAAGGGAGAACGCATTGCACGCAGAGGAGACGGGGGTAGGAGGAGACGCAACGGAGCTACACAGTCAGACCACACTTTTGTCTGCTTCACGGTGGCAGTTGCAGGAGGAGGAGGATGAGGAGGAGGACGACGTGGAGGTGGCTGTGGAAGAGGAGGAGGATGCTGGCGGCGAGGGTAGCAGTCAGGCTGTGTGCGTCCCATTGGTTCAGCGCGGATGGGGCGGAGAGGAGGCGGAAGAGGAAGAGGAGGAAATGGCAAGTGATCCTTCTGGTGGGGGCAGTGAGGTCATGCCTATTCAGAGTCTGGCACACATGGCTGACTTCATGCTGGGCTGCTTTTCCCGGGACACACGTGTTGTCCGGATAGTGGAGAACAAACTGTACTGGGTCTTCGCACTCCTGGACCCCCGGTATAAAGATAACGTCTCCTCTTTTATTCCGGTAGAGGAGAGGACGAATCGATTGCTGGAATACCAGAGGGAACTCGTGCAGAACATGATGGAGATTTTCCCACCCACCATCGCTGGCGGCAGAGAGGAGAGGGTCTCCCAGAGTCCCACAACATCCATCAGGCCCACAGCCACCAGGGGAACACTCTCCAAGGTGTGGGACACGTTCATGGCACCCCCTCGTGCAACTTCCATCACTGCGGGGCCCGCTATCAGCAGGAGGGACAAGTATCGGCGGATGTTGCGGGAGTACCTGGCAGACCGTAACCCTGTCCTCCCCGATCCCTCGGCGTCCTACACTTACTGGGTCTCCAAGTTGGACACGTGGCTGGAACTGTCCCTGTACGCCTTGGAGGTGCTTGCCTGCCCTGCCGCCAGCGTGCTATCAGAAAGGGTGTTCAGCGCAGCCGGGGGCATTATAACCGATAAGCGCAGCCGCCTGTCAACGACAGTGCCGACAGGCTGACGCTAATCAAAATGAACAGCAAGTGGATTGACCCGGA
>ONZH01027798.1:0-27355 GCA_900303285.1 Rhinella marina
ATCATCTGTATTCAGGACCATAATCCCTGACAAGCAGAGCAGAGAGGAGGATGAGGCAGGTCTTTAGCTTAGTGTTGTGAAGTAACTTATCCTGCTGTGTGATTAGGACAGGTTTTGTGCGTACTAATAGAACGACAGCCATTTTATTTCTCCCAATGATTGCTCCCCAGAGAAAACGAGCCATAATAATAATAATAATAATAAAGTAATGTTTACATATTTTAATTTTCAAAATTTCAGGAGAACCCCTTTTTATAGTGGCAAATAATGAGATAAACAAAATGTTCTGACATGTTAGCCAACATACAAGGGGTGTTCAATAAGTTATCCACCCCAACATATTCTATCAGTGTTAGGCCTCTTTCACACGAGCGTGACGGATTAGGTCCAGATGCATTCAGGGTGCGTTCAGGAAAACTCGCACCATTTTGCAAGCAAATTCAGTCAGTTTTGTCTACGTTCAATTGTTCGTTTTTTTCCGCTCGGGTGCAATGCGTTTTGATGCGTGTGATAAAAAACTGAAGGTTTACAAACAACATCTCTTAGCAACCAGCAGTGAAAAACGCATTCGCACTTGCATGCTGCATTTTTCACGCAATGCAGAACTGATGCATGAAAAAAACGCTCATGTACACAGACCCATTGAAATGAATGGGTCAGGATTTAGTGCGGGTCTTATTTTTGCGGGATGAGATGACGGTTTGGTTGGTACCAATTCGGGCTAAATATGTCTTTTTGATCGATTGGTATTACACTTTTTGTGAGGCAAGGTGACTAGAAAATGGCTGTTTTAGCACAGTTTTTTTTTTTTTATGACGTTCACCTGATGCGGTGGATCATATCATATTTTTATAGAGCCGCCTGATACGGATGCAGTGATACCTAATATGTCTACATTTCTTTTTCTCTTTTTTTACAATTTTTTTTAACTTTATTTTTGGAAAAGGACTTAACTTTATTTTTCGTCCCACTCTGGGACTTCAACTTTTTGGGGTCTGATCCCATTTACTCCACTTCTGTATTGGCTGTAAGTGTATTACCAGTGTAATAAGCTTACAGCCTTCCTGCCTCACAGGCTGACACTGAAGGCAGCCATGATGCCTAAGATAGGCATCAGGCTGTCATCCAAGCCATCGGATCCCCGTCACAACAGCATGGGGACCTGATGGACACCCGGCAGGATACCGAACATGCCGCAGTCAGTGCTGACTGCGGCAGAGCAAGGCTTGATGCGCCAGCATCAATGTTTTCGCCGAGGCCGAAGCGTACAGCTGGGATTTCTGACCCTGTTCCCAGTGCCGTACATGTACAGTACTGGTATCCTACAGGTTAACCATCTACCTTACAGTATAAGACCTGGCTCACAGTAATTACTTTCTGTTTCAGAACCTGAAGAACTTTCTGCTTAGGTAATGATTTCCTGACGATAATGCAGTCTAAGATGGGGTAACAGGGTTTCTGCAGCAGCAACAAGTCTCCTTCTGAGGGCATCCGGACACTGGAGACGAAATGGAATGAATGTGTTTAAGTCAAGTGGGATTACATTGAAAAGTAGTAAGTTCTATTTTATCTGAACATTTTTTTATATTCAGGTAAATAACTTATTGAACATCTGTCATATAAGAGGGGTTTCCTAGTATGATACCGATATTACTGCTATAACTCACTCTCACTATGCTCTGCCACAACTGGCCACAACCTGCCCCATCAATAAACTCACATTGGAGATGAATCAGTCAGTCTGTGGAGATAATCCTGCAGGTGAAAGAGCCTGCTGTGTGACATATCAAGCATGCACGACAACAAAATAAGAGTTCCAGGCCAAACAATTCCAGTCCAAATCCTAATATCACAGCTGTTGTTTCTTTAAGGACAGCTCAAAATAATTACAGTTAGAAATTAATGTATCGGTTCATACAAATCGAATCATCTTATGATGTACAGTTCTCTACCTGTGGCGTTTCCCCCTTGTGTTTGCCTGTCTTCTCTTTTCCTGATCTGTTCAGTTTGCCACTGTGTGTATTGAAGCCAAGTCAAAAGATGTGCTATCGGTTCGTATGAATCAAATTGTTCATTATAATGAATTCCTCATCTATGATAGGCTGTGCTCCTTGGTGAAAATGCTCCTCACTGCCGCTTGACACTCACCTGTTCCTTAATCTGGAGCCTGCACCATTCCTCTGGGTGGCAGTGCATGTGCAGAGGCTCTACATCCAGTTCCAAACACTGCATGGGCTTCTACATTTCTGGTTAGTGGGGTACTAACAGTTGCAGTGTTAGGCCACTGAGGCACAACTAAATAAATAAGTGACTCTGCCACTTGGCAGAGTCACTGGGGATCACTGGACCCAAACTCTGGGCAGCCGGACAATGACGATCGCTCCCAAAGGGAGCACTCTGTCACAGGTGCAGAACTCTGCTTGATGAGAAAAATTGATTCATACTAAGGATGAGTGAAGAGATTCTATTGGTACCAGCAGATGTTAGACATGATAATTTGCATAAATATTCCCCAGACATCAAGAGGAGTGTTGTCTATCTATGTTGTGCCATTCCTTTATTATTTGAACTAGAAGTTATGAATTGATTGCTATGTGTCTTCAGTAAGGGAACAGAGGGGAGGTAACAAGCTGGGGGTGTGTATCTGCACAGTCTGAACATGGCAGCACTGATTGGCTAGAGTCAGTCTGTGCAGGTACACCCCCCAACTGGCCACTTCCCCTCTGTTCCCTTACTGAAGACAAATAGCAATTCATTCATAACTTCTAGTACAAATAATAAAGGAATGGCACATAATAGAGCCATAAGAATAGATGTTCAAGACTTGTTATTACATGGGGAATGCATGAAGCTATTAAAACAGGCATGTCAGGAGTGGTGAAAGGTCCTCTTTAAGACAGTCAATTTATCTTTTCTTTTGGAAGGGAGAATCATTTGCATGTCTCTTTTCCTGAGAAGTATTATATGAGGATCCAAGCACAGCAATATAAAAAAATAGATCTATGAAGCAAAAGAATGGCAATAGATTTTTAAAAATGTTATTATGGAAAAACACTGCTGAACAGTCTGGGGCTATTACAAAAAAAAAACAAAACTTTTTTTTTAACAAAATAGTGAATTGGACCCAAAAGAAAATTCTGTCTGTAGCAGGTATGTACAAGCAATCACTGTCACTCCCACTTCTTCTCTGCCTATCACTCCTTAAATGGGTTTTCTGAGATTTTTACACTGATGACCTCTCCATCAGTATCTGTGGGACTTTGATACCTGGGACCCCCACCGATCAGCTGTTGAGAAGGCAGTAGCCCTCACAGTAGCACTGCAACCTTCTTTCTGCTTTTCTTAGGCTGAGTAATGACACATTCATGTGTCACATGGCCTAGGAGCAGCTCAGCCCCATTCAAGTGAGTGGATTTGAGCAGAATATCGAGCACAGCTGCTATACAATGTGGCATACAATGTGGCACTGTGCTTTATGAACTTAAAGGAGGCAGTGGCGTTCATAGGAGCGCTGATGCCTTCTTAAAACAGGTGATCAGATAATAGTAGGAAAGATAGATAACCACAGCACTCATTGTCTTCAAAGTTGTGGAGAGTTTATTTTATTCACCAACTGTGCGATGTTTTGACTTCAGAGTCTTTATCAAGCAAGTGTACTACCACAGTGTATGACATATATATATATATATATATATATATATATATATATATATATATATATGAACCAACAACTAATGGGGGTAAGGAACCGCCCAAAGTGGGGGTTAGCCCCCACCTTCCCATAAAATCACCTGTGTATAAATATTGTCAATATAGTTAAAGCCCACATATAAAATAACAATGTGCATCATATTGCCCTAGACAATAATAAAAATAAAGTGAGAATTACATACTACACTCATGTTTTTTTACAAGTCAATGTAGGAGAGTGATCAGATTCATTGAGCATGGAGCGGCGTCCCCATGTCTCAATGGAGCATGTGCAACCTATTTGGGGAGGAGCAGATGGTTCCCTGCTAAGGGTTAATAAAAATAAACTGCCCCAGTGTCAGAAACAATTCAAAAGGCATACTATATGTCTATACTATATTGAGTAACTATTATTCTACCTTAGAATGGTCCCAACTCTCTATGCCTATGCCGCCCCGTACTGGTACTAGAATATACTATTGGACGGGAGGCAGGACTCATTGCTCCTGCGCGGGGTACTACTTATTAACGCAGGACGCTTTCCCCGAGTCAGTAGTTGGAATGTATTGGCGGACAGGAGGTATGGCCACTCTAATGCCTACAATGGTTATAGAGGTAAGGGAGGTTGTTTAGAAAAGATAAGTGTCACAGATAAGAACTGTGGCGCCTGATAACTGCTGTGCATATAAAATAGAGGATTAAAACCATTATAATGTTATAAACCAGACCGGTGGGCAAGGCCCAAATGTAGACATATAGTTAAATACTCTAGGAAGAGACTATATTGTAGGGGGAATGCATCGCAGTCCCAGGAGGGATTAGTGGCATAGTGGAGGGACAAAGAGAGACCAGTATGAGGCTGCAACTATATCATAACAAGTGAACAGCCCAGCGTGCTCCTAATGTCCAGTGATTTCCATCCTGGGCATGGGGGCTAGACAGTCACCACACACTCATCGGTCAAAACCATTCTCCAGAGAGGTGTTCCACCCATTTTATGAGGGGGAGGCTCGTCTGGGGGTTGACCCAAGGGACAATCTCACTCACGCAAGCAGCCTAGGAGTCGTTAATGCTCCAAAGTAATTGCCCAAAGAAAGGGGATCCCGTATGAGGAGGTGTGGACGGTCCATATTTAGTGGATTGCCTCCTACCTCACTAATTGCCACCATAAAGAGGTATAGTAAAATAACCCTAGGGTGTGCAATTCAAAGCCCCAAACAAATAATACAATTATTAATGTCTCATGGATCGTGTCCAGAGAAAACATTTAGTAGCAGTACCAGGGTACCTCAGTTTCAGATCTGTGGCGCCATCCAATCAAAAGAATATAGTTCAAGGCCTTTAGAAGATTCTTCAAAAAGTAGTTAATGGGGAGGAGGTCAAAAATAGTTCTCTCCATGTTGATAAACATGAGTGTGGTAATCCCTAGAGTGAGATAGAGAGAAAAAAAACATTACTGATAGAAAAACACAGCTTTCGCTGGGCAGTTGCTTATTAAATATATCATACAGTAGCAAGATAAGGCGCAGTCCGAAGGGGGCTAGAAGAGGGAGCCCACCTTGAACTCCCGGGTCAGACCCTTTGGTTCCATTGTGTCTTGTTCGAAAATCCATCTCAGTTCCAGTCTTTTTAATAACCGTTCCCGGTCACTGCCCCTCTCCTGAATCTCAATTGTGGGACATTATGCTTAAGTATAAAAAAGTGTTCTGGTACTGGAAGTTCAACCTGGTTAATCTCCTTCGTTTCCTGTTTCCTCGTCAATAGTTTCTGTATTGAGAATCTATGTTGATTAATCCTCAATTTGCGAGCTTGTGTAGTCTCCTCTACATATAACAGTCCACGCGGGCATTGTAAAGTATAGACAACATAGTCAGAGGAACAGGTGTAGTATTTCTTAATGGCGTTACGTTTACCCATCCTCGGATGGGAAAAGGTGTTGCATCTGATGAGACTGTTGCAATTGCAGTAGCTCAAACAGGGGAAACAGCCAGTCTTATGATTACCCTGCTCAATATTACAGACTGTGTCTTTACGTATTAACCTTTCCCCTAGATTCCTAGACCTTCTGTAGGACATAAGGGGTGGAGCTTGGAACTCTTCTATCTCTGGGAATGACTGGGAAAGAATGTGCCAATTACGCCTTAGTACTCCGTTTATGTGACCAGTAACTGGGGTATAAGTGGACACAAAAGGTATACGTTTGTCTCTGGTATGCGTCTGTTTGGTAATAATTGGGCTCACTCTTGTTCCCTGACCCGTATTCAAATTCTTTTAATTAGATTCCTTGAATACCTCCGCTCAATAAATTTTTGGCTCATCGTGTCCAGTCTGCTATCCACCAGTCCCTCATCCGATACTATACGTGGAACCCTCAAGAGTTGACTCTATCATATTCCTGGGATGGGCACTGTCGAAGCGAAGCATATTGTTCCTGTTAGTGGGCTTGGTGTAAAGGTCTGTGCTTAGGGCATTGCCCTGTGTGTTTAACTAGGTGTTCAAGAATTGTAAGGAGTGTTGTGAATATACCAGGGTGAATTTGAGTTCAGTATGGATCTCATTGATGTAATTATGAAAGTCGTGCAACTGTGCAGTAGATCCTTTCCAGACCAAGAAAATGTCATCAATATACCTCATCCACCCTCTCACAAACTTGTAGAGGGTGGATGGGTATATGTGTGGCTCCTCAATGTGGGTCATATATATATACATACATCGGGGCCACGTTGGACCCCATCGCGGTCCCCTGACGCTGCACATAAAATTTGTCTTCAAAGAGGAAGCAGTTCTTTGTCAGCAAGATCTCCAACAAGGATGGTATAAAAGAAATACTGTCCGGAAATGTGGATTTGTTTAGGGCCCATTTTGTAGCCTAAAGACCCTTCTCATGATCAGTGCTCGCATAGAGACTTGTTACATTAAACATGAAACACAAACAGGGACAAGCAATGGGGACCAATTTACCTGTCCTGCCTCATTTTGATGGTGATGTGATTTCCGCCCCTGTGCTTTTAATATGAAGAATTGTTTGTAATGTTTTATGGAATGCCTGCACAGGCAAGACTTTTTGCTGCATTTGTTGATGATGATATTCCTGACAGTGGATCTTTTTAATGTGATAAGTGGAAAGGTGTCCCTAAAAGTGGGGTCTTTCTGAAATGTCTGTGGTGGTCTGGGTGCAGTGGCATTCCTATGAGGCAAGTGGGAGGGTGTGGAATGCCATACCTCAGCAGATAATAAGTCAACTTGTGAACAGGCTGACATTGTTGTTACGCTGTAATTGATGCACAAGGCCACATGACAAGTTATTATGACATTGACATTTTTTGTGGGGGTAAACCCACCACTGTTGTTGGCTTCTGTGTCAATAAATTGTTCGAGATGAGGAAATCACCATAGCATGCTTCTACTTAAATGCCCTACTTTCATAATATAATATGACTATAGCATGAACTTTTTACGTTTTCCATACATTTCACATGAAAGCCAAATCTATCTTTCTATCTATTCAAAGAAACTCCACAATTCACTTGAAGATGTCAATGCAAATCTAATGTTGTCTTCCACATGCTCAGTGCTATCATGGCACTGAGCCAGTGTCAAGGCCTCTGCAGTGAACTGAGCATCTAAGCTGACAGCTCAGTTCACTGCTTGTAAAGTGCCGATGCCTGGGAGTCCCTGCTGGACTCCATATGGCTGTGTCTATACAGTGCCTGTCAAAATACATTTAAAAACACATAGGTGTCTACAAGCACAATGAAAGTGCTTGGGGACACCACTGTGTGTTATTTTTATATAGGGTTATAATAAATAAAATAAAAAACTCTACTCACGAGGGATTTGAACCCATGACCTTCTACCGTAAGAGCCAGCCCTCTAACCACTGAGCTATGGAACTCAGCAACAAATGGTATTACCAATTCTTTATTTAAAAATCTCTGAATATGTTGTCCATGTATTATAAGCTTAAAGGGAACCTGTCATCTCCGAAACACCCCCTGAACTAGAGTAAGCAGTTAGTGTTGAGCGAACATGTTCGGCCGAATACATATAGTTAGTGTTTGAGCGCCATGCTCGAGTCACCTCCCAGCACGCTAATTAGCCAATTAGCGTGTGGGGAGGCACTGGCATTCACTGTAATGCCAGTAGCCATGTTGGCTACTGCCACTACACTGATTGGATGGCCAGGAACGCGTCATCGGGTGCTATAAAGCACCCGGTGACATGTCACCAGCGCATACCGAGCCAGGGACAGCTGCTGCAAGCAGGGACAGACAGTGTAGGGAGAAAAGCACGCTAGGCAGGGATAGAAATCGCTCAACAAAGACCCAAAAGACCTTTTAAGGGCTATTATATCTGGCACAAAGCAATATTTTATTATTTTTGGGGAGTTTAAAGGTGGTGAAAATAGCACTAGGTGGCCTGCCATTAATGCCACATGTGCTGCTGCATGCTGTAGGATACTCTCTGTATACTATATACCTGACATACTTTGCTAAAATTTCTGCTGTTAAGCCCGCAGTACTTCTTTTGCGTCTTTATGTATAACATTTGCGCAAGGAGGGACTTGTGTAGGGATAGAATTTCTATAGGCAGGGTTAGTATCATTGTTCAAAAGACACAAAAGTCCATTGTTAAATTCTTCTGCATTTTTTTTTTTTGGGTGGCAAAAAGAACGCAAGTGTGCCCTGTCAGTAACACTAGGTGCACAGCATATTAGAACCTAAACACAGCGTATTTAGGCCGCAGTTCCTCATTTGCGTCTGCAGTTTAATTTTCCCAAGGAGGGAATTAAACTATAGGGATAGGATTTGGGTAGGTAGAGTGTGCCCTGTCAATAATGCTAGGTGCACAGCGTATTACAACCTTTCAAAGTCTATGTATCTGACATCCGTTGTTACATTTAATACCGTTAATTTAAAGATTGTTTCTGTTCCAAAAAGACCAAAGTCCATTGTGAAATACGTCTGCTTTTTTTTTTTTTGGGTGGCAAAAAAAACCCCAAGTGTGCCCTGTCAGTAACGCTAGGTGCACAGCGTATTAGAACCTTTCAAAAGTCTATGTAGCTGACATCCGTTGTTACATTTAATACCGTTAATTTAGGCCGCAGTTCCTCATTTGCTGCTGCAGTTTAATTTAAGCAAGTAGGGAATTAAACTATAGGGATAGGATTTGGGTAGGTAGAAATATTGTTTCTGTTCCAAAAATACCAAAGTCCATTATGAAATACGTCTGCTTTTTTTTTTGGGGGGGGGGGCGTGGAAAAAAAAACCCCCAAGTGTGCCTTGTCAGTAACGATAGGTGCACAGCGTATTACAACCGTTCAAAAGTCTATGTAGCTGACATCCGTTGTTACATTTAATACCGTTAATTTGGGCCGCAGTTCCTCATTTGCGGCTGCTCTATGACGTTTGCGCATTCAGAATATTGGACATTTGTTTAAATTTTTCTGATCATACAGTTAATAAAAATCTGCACTACTGTAGTTGTGACCAAGTTGCATATATACTATACAATATGCGCAAGGCGAGCAGAAAGGGACGGGGAAGTGGGCGTGCTGCTGATGGTGAACACAGGCGAAGGCCCAGCGCGCGGTGAAACTGTGCCTGCTGGAAGAGCCCAAGAGACAAAGTCATCCACAGTTTGCAGGGCGGCGCAAAACACAACTCTTGTCGCCACACCAGTGCGAGCAGGTAGTGGGTTGGATTTCAGCTGATAATGCTTCCAGTCGGTTAAGCACCACCCTCTCTTCCACAAAGTCCAGTCTCAGTAGCCAAGAGTCTGGGCAACCGCATCCTCACCCTAATCCTCCTTCCTCCCTCCTTCCTCCGTGGCACGAACTGGCACTCTACGCCTTGGAGGTGCTGGCCTGCCCTGCTGCCAGCGTTTTGTCTGAGCAGGCATTTAGTGCCGCTGGGGGCATAATTACTGATAAGTGCATCCGCCTGTCAACTGACAATGCTGACAGGTTGACGCTTATCAAAATGAACAAGGCCTGGATTGCCCCTGACTTCTCTACTCCACCAGAGGAAAGCGGCTGAACATGAAGGAACCTTAAATCTGGCTTTTAGGGTGTATTGAATACACTGTATTATCATGTACCCCTTCCTCTTCTCGTCCTCTTCCTCCTCTTCCTCCATCATATGGAACTGCTTATTAGGCTGCCCTCGAAGTCCACCAGCTGGGCCTGCACTCTAATTTTTTAGCCGGTCAGCTCACCAGCTGGGCCTACACTATAATTTTTTAGCCGGGCAGCTCACCAGCTGGGCCTGCACCATAATTTTTTAGCCGGTCAGTTCACCAGCTGGGCCTGCACCATAATTTTTTTGCCTGTCAGCTCACCAGCAGGCCCTCAACCATAATGTTTTACACGCTCAGGTCTGCTACATGTCACTTGTAATGTTTCAGACGGTCAGCTCGACAGCAGCATGTCAACCTTAAATTTGGGACAGTTTGATGAGCAGCAGTGTGTCACCCTTAAATTTGGGACAGTTCGATGGGCAGCAGCGTGTCAACCTTAAATTTGGGACAGTTTGATGAGCAGCAGCGTGTCACCCGTAAATTTTTTTGACGTTCTGCTTGGCAGCAGTGTGTCAAGCTTAAATTTGGGACAGTTGGATGTGCAGCAGCGTGTCACCCTTAAATTTGGGACAGTTTGATGGGCAGCAGCATGTCACCCTTAAAATTTTTTTAACGTCAGCTCGGCAGCAGCGTGTCAACCTTAAATTTGGGACAGTTTGATGGGCATCAGTGTGTCAACCTTAAATTTGGGACAGTTGGATGAGCAGCAGCGTGTCACCCTTAAATTTGGGACAGATTGATGGGCAGCAGCATGTCACCCTTAAATTTTTTTTAACGTCAGCTCGGCAGCAGCATGTCAACCTTAAATTTGGGACAGTTTGATGGGCAGAAGCGTGTCACCCATAAATTTTTTTGATCTTTTTTTAACGTCAGCTCGGCAGCAACGTGTCAACCTTAAGTTTGATGGGCAGCAGCATGTCACCCTTAAAAATTTTTTAACGTCAGCTCGGCAGCAGCGTGTCAACCTTAAATTTGGGACAGTTTGATGGGCAGAAGCGTGTCACCCATAAATTTTTTTGATGTTCTTTTTTTAACGTCAGCTCGGCAGCAACTTGTCAACCTTAAATTTGGGGCAGTTTGATGGGCAGCAGCGTGTCAAACTTAAATTTGGGACAGTTTGATGAGCAGCAGTGTGTCACCCTTGAATTTGGGACAGCTTGATCGGCAGCAGTGTGTCACCCGTAAATTTTTTTGACTTTCTGCTTGGCAGCAGCGTGTCAACCTTAAATTTGGGACAGTTTGATCGGCATCAGCTTGTCGCCCTTAATTTTTTAGACGGTCAACTCAGCAGCAGCTTCTGACCCATAATTTTTTACACAGTGTTAATTCATAGTTTTGATGCCTTCAGTGTGAATCTACAATTCTTTGAATGAGAAGGTGTGTCCAAACTTTTGGTCGCGCTGACGTCATCGAAGGTCCTTTTGCAGGTCCTCCTGTGTTTGTTATCCCTGTATGGTGACATCACTGTGTTTATTATCTCTGTACAGTGACATCGCTGTGTGTATTATCCCAGTGCAGGAAGAGGTAAGTGGTCTGTGTTTGTGTGTTTGTTTTCTATTTTTCAGGGTCGTGAATGCAGAGGACTACGTCGGATTCGGTGGACTACGTCGGACCAGCTTTTTTTTTTTTTTTTTTTAATAAAATGGTCAAACAGGGGTCTGGGGGAGTGTTTATTTCAATAAAATGTTTTAAACTTGTGTGCGTGTATTTTTTTTTTACAATACTACAGTTTTAGTAATTATGGCCCTGATTACTAATACTGGGCTTAGTGCTTGCCGGTATGGCAGGCCAGCACTAACCCCAACATCTATTACCTCGGCACCCACCGCCACCAGGGGTGCCGGGAAGAGCCGGGTACCCACAGGACCGGACCTTCTAAATTGAGGGTCTGGCTCTGGGGCGGCTGCAGGCTGGTACAATTAGGCTGGGAAGGGCCAATAACCCTGTCCCTTCCCACCCTGGTAGTGCCAGGCTGCCGCTGCTGGCTGTATCTGGCTGGCGAAGGAAAAAAAAGGGGGGGACCCTACGCCATTTTTTAAAAATTATTTAATTATTTTTGAAAAAAAATGGCGTGGGGTCCCCCCTTTTTCACCACGTGGTGAGCGCGCTGACGTCATCGAACGTCCTTTTGCAGGTCCTGCAAGGCCGGGAAAGAAGACACCGGACCGGCTGCCCCGCGAACAAGTGGAAAAGGTGAGTTTGTTTTTATTATTTTTTTAATGTCACGAATCCGCGCTGCCTCGGAATGCCGAACCGAGCCGAAGTGGGCAAGATTCGTGTGAATCCCGAATCTTGCCGCTCCGGCTCGCTCATCACTACTGTGGATATCACTGTTATGGAGGCGTTGTGGATATCACGGTTATGGAGGCGCTGTGGATATCACTGTTATAGGGGCATTGTGGATATCACTGTTATGGAGGCACTGTGGATGTCACTGTTATGGGGGTGCTGTGGAGCCATTGACTTCTATGGGTTTGAGGTCTGCATTTTGAGGACCAGAATAGGACATTTTCTACCTTTTGCAGAAATGACATACGGATATGGAAAGCACACGGGTAACGTCCATGTGTTTTTCACATCCGCATGTCAATTCTGCAAAAGGTAGAACATATCCTTTTCTGGTCCTCAAAATGCGGACCTTGAACCCATAGAAATCAATGGATCTGAAAAAAATGCAGATCAGAGACATACAGTATCCTTATTTAGTGGGTCCATGCAGGGGCGGACTGGGAACTTTAAGTGGCCCTGGAAAAAATACTAAAAGTGGCCGCGTTTTGTAGTAGGGTCCAAATTGATGGAAGGTAGGGCCAGCAGTACCATATTGTGGCACATTATACCACCCCAACAGAGCCAAATACCACAGTCCATCACAGAATTCTGCCAGCAGCACAAAATACATCCCCAAAAACTTCCACTGGCCGGAAGTGAAGAGGACTCAGGTGGCCGCCTGGGTATCGGCCCACCAGGAAATTTCCCTGTAAGGTCTATGGCCAATCGCCCCTGGGTCCATGACTTACAAAACAGATACAGTCTAGTGCATGAGGCTTTACATTCACACTTCAGCAGACAGTATCACATACCTCCCAACTTTCTGAAGAGCGAAAGAGGGATAAAAGTATCGACATTTTTGAAGGTTAGGTCACGCCCATGCCACGCCCCCTGTACACACCCATTTCCCGCCCACTAACACCAATTCTTGTTGCGGTTTGCTCTCCGGTCTGGAGACGCAAGTGAACTGAACAGAATGCATTTAGGAGCCTCCGTTCTCTTCAGTTCAGTTTTGTCCTCATTGACAATTAATGGGGACAAAACTGAAGCGTTTTATTCCGGTACTGAGCCCCTATGACGGTACTCAATACCGGAATAAAACAATGCTAGTGTGAAAGTAGCCTAACTTAATATAATTTATACTTCTTAGGGTACTTCCACACTAGCGGCAGCACGGATACAGCGGTTGAAGGGTGCCGTCGGATCCGTGCTGGCGCTGGTGCACGTGTGGGGCCGGAACCGCGCTCCGGCCCCATCCACTGTAATGGGAGTGGGCCACGGATCCGGCCGAAGCACGTTAACCCTTGCTGAGAGGCAGCCTTAATTTGTATTTTCGCTCCAGCTGCCTCTCACCAGGGGTTAACGTGCTGTGGCCGGATCCGCGGCCCACCCCCATTAAAGTGAATGGGGCTGGAGCACGGCTCCGGCTGTTAACCTGTTTCCTCCTCATCATCATCCTCCTCCAAAACTATGCCCTGGCTGGACAATTGGGTACCTGGTCAATGTTGGTGCAGGAGCCCACCCTCCGAGCCAAGTGTGGACGACTAGCCTGATAACGTGTGAATGATCCCTGTTCCTCCTCTTCTTCATTCTGTGCCACCACCTCATCCATCATCGCCTGAAGCGTGCGGCGAAAACACACACAGATGGACTGCACTTTTTGCAGCAGATCTGACATCTCAGGCAAGGGATGTGCATCATACCGGCTAGGCCCAGAGCTGCTACGGAATTTGGCCCATTGTCATACACCGCCAGGCTGGGAGCACCAGTCACTCATTGGTCTGTTCCTCTATGCCTGCCCACAGCTCCTGCGCAGTGTGGGGTCTTTCCCCCAAACATATGAGTTTCAGAACAGCCTGCTGTCATTTTCCTCTGGCTGTGTCGAAGCTGGTGGTGGCAGGTGTTGCGCTGATGTGATGAGGAAGCGGTAGAGGAGGAACAGGAATTGGAAGGGGAGTAGGAGGAGGAGGCACTAAGAAATGTCCAGCAATCCTCGGTGGTGGTAGGACGTGTCAAATCGCTTTTAAACTCGGTCACACCTGTCACTTCATTTACCAAGTGGGCAGTTAGGGAGATATAATGTCCCTGCCCTTGCTTACTAGTCTATGTATCAATGGTTATGTGGACCTTGCCACTCATGGCGTTACGCTCAGCAGACACCAGGTTTTGTCCACCACTTGTCCGTGCAGTGCAGGGATGGCCTGGTTGGAATGGTAATTGCAGCTGGGAACCATGTACTGTGGGACAGCCACTGTCATTATGCTTTTAAAACTGTCCGTCTCCACCAGACAGAATGACAGCATTTCAGAGGCCATGAATTTTGAAATGCTGGAATTCAGCATCAAGGCTCGAGGGAGGGTAGGGAGTACTTCCTATTTCTCTCCAGTGTTTGGGGGATGGAAAGCTGAATGATTCCATGGGATGGTGTGGAGATGCTCAGTGACATTGGTGTTGGTGGTGGTGTTGCTATCACATCCTCACTTTAAGGGTTGCAAGGTGGTCCTGTCGCTCCAGAGGGGGAGGAAGACTGCAGCAGAAGAGGGAGCAGGAGGAGCCTCAGATCTTTCATGGTTTTTCAGGTGTCTACTTTACTGCAGCTCATGCTTTGCCTGGTCTTGTGGTGTGGTGTGGTCAGCTCATGTGGTGCACAGGTTTACAACATTTATGCCTTGCTTCAGGCTTTGACTGCACAACGTGCAAACCATCTGTGTCTTGATGTCAGCACATTGTTTTAAGAACTGCCACGCCTGGGAACTCCTTTGAACTGGCTTTGGTATGCTGTGTTCCTCTGTGTGGTGGACAGTAGCAGGAATACTGGCAAGGAGCCAGCCTCTGTGCTTTTGTACCCTGCTCCCTCTTTTGCTGTGAGTCTGGTGCTGCGTGATCACCACCTCTTCTTCTGAACTGCACACATCAGTTGGGCATCAGTGCACTCAACCTCTTCCACTTCTGGGGCAGGGCTTGGTGGATGGTCCAGACCAGACTCCTTGGCTGATTTGCAAAGGGTCAACTGTGCTCTTTCATCAGGGGACCAAGTGAAAGACAACGTGCAGGAACTGGAGGCACTGTCAGCCATCCAATTTACGGTACTAACACCTCTATTTGTTCTGGTCTCACCATTCGCACAGTGGTATTTGGGCCTACAAAATGACACAGAATGTCCTGTCTCCTGCATGCACCAGAGGACGGTGTTTCATTTGGGTGCATAGCTGGCACAGATCTACAACGTCCTCTTCCTGCAGCAGGAGCTCCACCAACACCAGCAGCAATACGACTACGGCCACATTCCTAGTTTTTTTTATGGTCCCCCACAAAATTGCAAATAAACAATTGTAGTTCCATCTCAAGGGTGCAAAAGATTTGTATTGGACCCCTAAAATGGCTATTGGACACCCACAGAATTAATAGACATTAACTATTGTATTTTCATGTCAAGGATGCAAAGGAGGTGTATTGCACCCTAAAAAATTGCTATAGGTCACCCACAGAATTAACAAACAGATTGACTATTGTATTTCTGTGTCACAAGTGCAAAGGGGTTGTTTTGCATCCAAAATAATGTCTATAGGTCACCCACAGACTTAACAGACATATTAACAGCCTAACACTGTTCCTGTCAAGTTTCAGGGAACAGTGCAGCCCTGAGCTCAAACCCACACCACTGTCCCTGCCTACTTGCACAGTCTGTCCTAACTGACAGTGTACAACTGGACGGCTAACCCGGCTAACGTCCCTTGCTTACAGGGAGGGGAACAACGGGAGAAAAACAACAGACAAAGACAAAACACACAGACAAGAGAATATTACCAAGCTGAGGTCAAAGCCAGGAGGTCACATCAATGCCAAGGGAAAACACTGGAGTGAGGTCAAATACAAGCCGAGGTCAGAAGCCAGGGGGTCGCGTCAATACCAAGGGAAATACGGGAGCGGAGTCAAATACAAACCGGGGTAAGAAAGCCAAGAGATCACATAGTACAAGGGATTACACAGGAACGAGGTCAAATACAAGCCGAGGTCAAACACAGAAGTCGCAATATATCAAAACGCTGGTGAAGGTAGTAAAGACCAATCACAGGCAACCTGTGGCCGGTTTAAATAGGCCCACAAGTGGGTCACATGACGTAGCCAGTGTCATGTGACCCTATTTACAACATTCAATATAGCTGAGCACCGGCTTATCCACGCCATTCGCTCACATGCCCCACCTGCTCGTTGCCTAGGGGATGGAGGACGCCGGCCATGCAGGAAAGCTGCTGGGTCCTCCCCGCCCCTTGGTCACCATGGAGACGAGGGCGCAGGCCGCGTCCTCGTTCCATTATACCAGCGAGAGACCAGCGCCGCTGCAGGGAGGGAGCGCTCCTCCGGCTCCCCTTTACAGTCCCTCACTCAAGCTTGGCCCTGTCCCAACACTAGTTAGAGCAGAATGGCGGCGCCACACGTGATCCGGCATTGATAAAGATCAAATCACATGCTACGACGATCAATGACATTCATGCCAATACTAAGCATGACTGTGATGGCTTCTAAGTGCCCACAGCTAAAAAGCTTGTCAATTGTCTGCACTGCAGCCTTTCAACAAATTTTATTCAGCATTCAAAACACTGAAACCGAATACGGACTACAGGGACAAGGTCCTTGTTTGGGTTCGGGTGTCCAAACCCTCAATGTTTGGTACAAACCTGAACTTTACAGTTTGGGTTCGCTCATCCCTAGCCGTAATCATTAACTAATCTGGGTTTGAATTCATTATTTATTTATGCATTCGCCTCTGCTCACAATAATGGCGCATGCCTGAGACTATGATAGTCTCACGATAACAACAGCCATCTTTAAACAACCTAATTGGAGCCCATATATGTACTGTACATATATATACATGTACGGAGATCAGGGGCAGATTGGCCATAGACCTTACAGGAAATTTCCCAAGTTTTTGGGAATTTATTTTGTGCTGCTGGCATTTTTTGTGATGGACTGTGTATTTGGCTCTGTTTGGGTGGTATAATGTACCACAATGTGATAATGCTGGGCCTGCCTTCCATCAGTTTGGATCCAAGTGTAAAACAGGGACACTTTTAGTATTTTTCCAGGGCCACTTTAGGTTTCCAGTCCATCCCTGACAAAGATAGATTATAGTGAAATTTAGTTATTGAGCTGAACGCATCGGGTTCGTCCAAAGCAATACAAACAAGATCCGCTCATCATTAGCTGCAATATAACTAAATGTGAAAAAAGTGAAAGGGTCTGAAGACTTTATAAATGCATTGTACATTAATCTGCTCAGCTTCTTGTGCTCTATAATATGCTGCCATGGTGACAAGTCCTCTTTAACCTATAGTACATTAATGGCTCTATTTGTCTTTCTATAGACACGTTTTTTTGTTTGAGGAACAAGTTGTAATTTCTAATGGCACCATTTAATATTGCATATAATGTAATGGGAAGCTGAAAACAAAAATCCAAATGAGGTGGAAATGGGAAAAAAACACACTTCCATCACAGTTTTATGGGTTTTGTTTTTACAGTGCAGTAAAACTGACCTATAGCCTTCATTCTGCAGGTCAGTATGATACCACACTTGTACAGTTTTTATTGCGCTTTAATACTGAAAAAATAATAAAAACATATTTTTTTCTTTTTATCACCGTATTCTAACCCTTATAACTTTCTATATTTATCTATATTTATGTCTACAGAGCTGTGTGAGAGCTCATTTTTTGTGGGCAATCTTTACTTTTCATTAATACCATTTGTGGTGGGTAAGGCTTTTTTTTTGGGACATGAAGTGACGAAAAATTGTAATTTTGCTATTTTGAATTTCTTTCCATTACACTATTCACATACAGTATAAATATGTTTATATTTTAATAGTACAAGGGTTTTTGGATGCGATGATTTCTATGATTATTTATTGTTTTATTTTATTTCAATTTTGGTAAGTCACATTTAGAAAGCTACCCTACTTTACTATAAAAAGCAATCATTAGATTGCAAATTGCAAATTCTGTGATGGATAATTATCTGTCACAGATCACAGTATTCAGTATATTCCACTGCAGTGCTACCCTTTACAGGCCTGCACTGGCATATATCAGTTTATGTCTATCACTAGCATATAACAACTTTTCCAATCTCAGCCGAGATGTTGTTACAGGCATGGGAGCACATGGCTCCTTCATTTTCACAGCTCAGATGTAGTAGTCACATGTGACCATGGCATCTGAGGGTGTTAAATGTCTGCGATCAGCCATATTACCACATTATCACCACATGGTAATTGCCACTTGGCCATATTACCATATTAGCCCAAGACCTCTGCTGTATGAAACTGTAAAGACCGGTTGCTATGGCAGTTGCGGCTCTCACAAGTAGGCACCATCTTTAAAGTGACAATTTCCGCTGTACATGTACGGTGGAGGTCGTCAAGAGGTTAATGGGAACAAAGTTTAGCCATGAGGAATGAAAGTATACAAATCCTGTTCATCTCCTGTAAGCCACACTACAGTAGTTTCACATTGTATCATGGACAGGATACAAAAGAACAAGGAACAAAAGAAACAATTTTCCCAAAAATTGTTATTCTCTGACCTGTTAGAAAGGTACATGATGCAAACTGTAGTGAAGGTAATCTTCTTACTAGAGACTGTATTTGTGAGTTATAACCTCCCTTCTGATTCTCAGCTGTGTCATGTAACCAACACTGTGAACTGACACAGGACAAGAAGTCAGTTACTTCTCCATTCATTCCTATAAGATTGGCATTGTGGATCCATAAGGAATACATAGAGAAACTGTCTTCCTGTCCACAAATAAGATGCTGTGTTATTTGGAAAGTCAGAGTGGTTGGTCACATGACACAGCTGAGGATCAGAATGGAGGGGGTAACAAATACAGTCTCTGGTAAGAAGATTACCTTCACTTCAGTTAACATCATGTACCTTTCAGACAGGTCAGATAATAGAACATTTTGTAGGAGTGTTTTGTTAAGAAATAGTGTAAAGTGTAAAGAAGAACAAAAAGTCCTGGAAGTGATGATATGGCCCCCAAAGAGCACTCATCTCAATATCATCGAAGCTGTCTGGGATTACATCTTTGATCTTTGATTTAATTTCAATTTTCTTCTTAAATAAACTATTAGCATAAACACTTAGATTGTGAGCCCCATGAGATGAGATGAGCGAATCTATTTGTCGCTTCATAGATTCGATACAAATCTTCGCAATTTCCTACTCTGAAGTGGATCCGGATCTTTTCAGATTCGCTCCGGTCGAATCTTAAATGTACTTAAACCTTTGTAC
The DNA here is from genome assembly GCA_900303285.1 of Rhinella marina. NCBI lineage: Eukaryota > Metazoa > Chordata > Amphibia > Anura > Bufonidae > Rhinella > Rhinella marina. The sequence continues at coordinate 19,335 of ONZH01027798.1, forward strand.
GCTAACGCTACGTACGCGTCTGATGAATTGTACGCTAATGCTACGCATCTGATAATTTGTACACTGATGTGTACGAATTCAGTTAAGTAGCAAACGTTTACTGTATGTTCGTTAATTGTGCGGAAATGTTCGCAGTGAGAGCGTTAAAAAGCCCGCGGAGAACCTGGTCACCTGACCTAGGGGGAAGGGCTTGCTCTTATTGGCCTATAAGCTCAATAAACCAGTTACATCACTTGTGCTGCACCTGCTGAGACGAGTAGGAGCTTGTGAAAGACAGAGAACTGTGTTCTGTAAATTCTGGTGTTGTTCTGTGCACCCACATTACAGATATCAAGGCTAGTGCAGGGCTAGTAATATTAATCAGGCAGGTAGAGTGAGGGAGAGAGACAGGGAGAGAGACAAAGACCTGATTGCCTGCTGTCACAGTCAAGTGAAAATGTCTGGCACTGAAAAGCAAGAGGGTTCCACTTCCAGCCAGACCTCGAGCTCCAAAGAAAGTGGCACAGGTTAGCAGTGCCACAGGACATGTAGGCGCAGCTGCTACCAGTAGAATATGTAGTAGTTGGCCACTGTTCCACCAGGTTAATCCACCAAGGTGGAGTGGGATGGCTCACTCATCTCAATCACAGCAGGATGACGTGCTTTCTTCTGCTGACACTGTATCATGTAGCCAGGGGTCAGACTCAGAGCATTCCTCCTGCTCCACCATTCAGCTCCAGCAAAGCCCGTAAATTCTTTGCCTCCTATCTGCCTTCAGTGCCCCCTCCTACTGGTGTGCCTTCTGTGTTTTATCAAATAAAAGATATTGAGGAAAGCCTCCCTGATGATTTTTTAGAGAGCAGTCAGTGTTTGGACAGCCCGGAAGCGGATGTTGGTGGGGAACAGCCGATATTGCAGTCAGACAAAAGTGGTGGGGAGTCTGATGATGACTCTGTGTTAGACAGGAGGACCAGGGAGCCAGATCAGGGTAGTGAGGAGGATTTGATTGCCGAGGAGGAGGGCGGTGGTAGTGGTAGTGGCATCAACAGAGAGCAGAGGCAAGGTAGGCCCAGGCCTGCCTTGGGAACTAGTGAGACCCCAAATAGGGTGGGGCCGGCATCAGGGTCCAAGCGTGTAAGGGCTAAGCCAAGCTTGGCCACCTCTGGAGGCCGAACGTGAGGTGTGTGGAAGTATTTCACCACTCTGCCGGGGGACATCAGCACGGCCACGTGCAATTTCTGTAAGCAGAAATTGAGCTGTGGGAAAGCCTCAAATGTAGGGACCACTGCTCTATGGAACCATCTGAAGCGGCGTCATGCCGCATATTTGTCTAACCAAGGTGGATTACAGCAGTGCCTTGATTCTGAAAAGCTAACTACTTCTCCTGGGGTCCCTTGCATCAGACAGCCCGCATCCAGAGGCATAACTCAGCCCTCATCCAGGGACGTAACTAGTACATACACCTTCTCTTCATCAACCATGTGCGTTTCTCCACCTCCTCTTACTCGTCAGCCGTCCATCGTCGAGTGCGTGGCCAGAAAGCAAGTTTACACAACCAGCAATCCCACAGTGCGCAAACTTAATGCCCACCTGACGAGTTGCTGGCTCTGCAGTACAATTTAGTGGTTTGTACTGCTTTTAGGGAGCTGATGGCTTGCGCTCAGCCGCGCTGGCAGATCCCTAGACGGCACTACTTTTCTAATAAAGCCATCCCCGCCCTTTACTCGCATGTTGCGGACAACATAGGACGCTCCCTGCAGCTGTCCCTCTGCAGCACCATGCACGTCACGGTCGATACCTGGAGCAGTGCGTATGGCCAGGGGCAATATATGTCCTTTATGGCCCACTGACTGAATGTTTTGAGCGGCAGAGAGGCAGCACCCTAGCAACAGGGCCAGTTGCTTTTGGCACCTACATGCAGTTTCCAGCCAGGATTGCAGACCACTACACACTTATCCACTCCCTCCTTAACCTCCACGGGCAGTCCGCCTGCAGGAGCATAAGAGCACAGAGTTTACCCCCCTCCTTCCTATCACATGTGCCAGGTTAAACGCTGACATGCTGTGTTAGACTTAATCTGTCTTGGCAACACCAGCCACACAGGCCAGAGCTTGCTGCATCACATCAAGCAGCAAATTGCATGCTGTCTGTCTCCCCGCCAGCTGCAAGTGTGCAAGGTCGTGAGCGACAATGGGACAAATATAGTGGCAGCGCTGAACCTGGGGCAATTCATGCATGCTCCCTGTATGGCACATGTACTACATCTAGTGGTTAAGAGATTTCTGAAAACATTCACTGGCTTGTGCATAGTGCTGGCAAAGTCAAGGAAGCTTTGCACTCATTTGAGTCACTCTTTTGTGTCCCGCAACGCTCTGCTGGACTTGCAGCTGCAAAACGGTCTTCCGCCACACCGGTTGATAGGTGACGTGCCAACTTGGTGGAATTTGTCACGCCTGGGCACAGTGCGCCACTTCACTTGCCCCGTGTCTTGTCTGGGCGCAGTGTGCCGCTACACTCGTCCTGTCAGCGGGACTGTTCCCCGCGGCCGTTGCTGTCTGTTTCTCCACAAGCTTCTATTGCGGTGATTCCAGCAACTAGCAAACTGTACTCTCGCCCCATCTAGGGGCTGGCAGCAGGTACTGCAGCTCTTACACCTTCTGTGAAACTGTCATCAGTCCTGCACCTGATCCCTATCAGAGTCCTATTTAAAGCAGCTCTGTGCGCATGTCTGGAGCCAGAGTATCAGGTCTTCCAGCGTACTCCAGCTCTCAGTGCTCTCGTGCCTGTTCCTGTGATCCTGTCTCCAGATTTCCTTGTCTCAGCTAGCCTGCTGGCTATCCAGTCTTTGGCTGTACCACTGCTCCCGCACGGCAAACCAACCCGCTAGTCCCCGGCTGCGCAAATCCAACACGCCTTGCAGCGGGCTCTGGTGAATACCTGGGGTATTGGCAGCAGGCAGGTGTGAGTGCATCTGCACGCACTGTGAGGCGGAGACTCTTGGAGCAAGGCCTGGTCTCAAGGAGGGCAGCAAAGAAGCCACTTCTCTCCAGAAAAAACATCAGGGACAGACTGATATTCTGCAAAAGGTACAGGGAGTGGACTGCTGAGGACTGGGGTAAAGTCATTTTCTCTGATGAATCCCCTTTTCGATTGTTTGGGACATCTGGAAAACAGCTTATTCGGAGAAGACGAGGTGAGCGCTACCACCAGTCTTGTCTCATGCCAACTGTAAAGCATCCTGAAACCATTCATGTGTGGGGTTGCTTCTCAGCCAAGAGAATCGGATCTCTCACAGTCTTGCCTAAAAACACAGCCATGAATAAAGAATGGTACCAGAATGTCCTCCGAGAGCAACTTCTCCCAACCGTCCAAGAGCAGTTTGGCGATCAACAATGCCTTTTCCAGCATGATGGAGCACCTTGCCATAAAGCAAAGGTGATAACTAAATGGCTCAGGGAACAAAACATAGAGATTTTGGGTCCATGGCCTGGAAACTCCCCAGATCTTAATCCCATTGAGAACTTGTGGTCAATCATCAAGAGACGGGTGGACAAACAAAAACCTACAAATTCTGACAAAATGCAAGCATTGATTGTGCAAGAATGGACTGCTATCAGTCAGGATTTGGTCCAGAAGTTGATTGAGAGCATGCCAGGGAGAATTGCAGAGGTCCTGAAGAAGAAGGGTCAACACTGCAAATATTGACTTTCTGCATTAACTCATTCTAACTGTCAATATAAGCTTTTGTTACTCATAATATGATTGCAATTATATTTCTGTATGTGGTAAAAACATCTGACAAACACACATAAAAACCAGGGGGCAGCAGATCATGTGAAAATATAATATTTGTGTCATTCTCAAAACTTTTGGCCATGACTGTACTTGTTAGTACTCTGAAGCTGGCTAAACGGAACTACATCCAGCCAGCAAGGCTAGTGACAGCATACTCTGGCCTACCAAACATGGAAGCCGCCAGTACGTCTTCTACCGCTGACCTGCTACAGCAAGTTGTGGAGCGTGTCAACCAGCAGGAGGCGAATCTGCAACAGGTTCTCCAGTGTTTGCAATCTCTTTCCACACGTTTGGATTCATTGCAGCCGCCGCCGGTGGTTGCTACCCCATCACCTCCTTCGTCTGTGATGGCTACAACGCATCTCCTCCGGGTTCCGCTACCCTCCAAATACGATGGAGACCCTAAGAACTGTTGCGGGTTTCGGAATCAGTGCTCAATCCATTTTGAGCTTCTTCCTGGAAATTTTTCTTCTGAAAAAGCTAAAGTAGCCTTCATCATCTCCCTTCTGACCGGACAAGCCCTAGCCTGGGCCTCGCCACTCTGGGAACAGGATGCTCCTATCCTCTATAACAGTCCTGCATTTCTGGAGAGCTTCCGGAAAATCTTTGACAAACCTGGTAGGGTTTCATCTGCAGCCACATCTCTACTACGCCTTCGCCAGGATTCCCTATCCATGGCTCAGTACATAATCCTATTCCAAACCTTGGCATCTGAGCTGAAGTAGAACGAAGAGTCCCTGGTGGCCGTATTCTGGGACCTAATATCCCTATGTAATAAGGTGGATGTTTGGTTTAGAGAACGTGCAGCGGAGGAACGAAGGTCCACACGATTTAATGCCAAACCTACCCCCAAGTTTCAGGTTCTGTCAGTTCCAGAGGAGGAACCTACGCAACTTGGGCGTGCTGGGCTATCTCGGGAGGAAAGAGAAAACCGTATGAAGAATCATTTGTGTCTCTACTGCGCTGAACTCGGTCATCAAATACTGACTTGTCCCAATAAGCCGGAAATACGTCAGAACCTGGGCAAGTCAGTAATGGCTGTCCTAGGTTCCATGTGTTTTTCTCCTGCTAAGGAGAAAGAAATTCTTCTGTTTTCCGTCACTGTGTCCCTTCTTACTCCCAAAGGGATACAGTCTATACCTGCTCTCCTGGATTCTGGAGCAGCTGGAAACTTCATTTCCTCTTCCCTAGTATCCAAATGGGGAATTCCACGGGTTCCGTTTTCCTCTCCTGTGACTTTAGTGGGCATCGATGGTAATCGGGTGCCAACCGGACCCATTCTGTCCCGCATCCAGAACATTGTCATGCAAGTGGGGTCTTTTCATCAAGAAGAAATTGAACTTTTAGTGGTTTGCAAGGCCATCCATCCACTTGTTCTGGGTTTACCATGGCTTCAGAAGCACTCCCCCCATCTCAATTGGAAAACTGGGAACTAATGTCGTGGGGTCATGACTGTCAGTCGTCCTGCTTACAGAAGGTATCTTCTCTCAGGAGCATCCCTCTCTGTTGTTCCAGTATTGAAGGAGTTGTTCCCAGACTGGGTTCCGCTGATTCTGATGTCTTCAGCAAGTCACAAGCGGAGGAACTCCCTCCTCCTCGTTCCAGGGACTGTGCTGTTGATTTATTGCCAAATAAAACTTTTCCTCAGGGCCGTACTTACCGTCCGGGCACCAAGAACAAGAAAGCAAGTGCTCTTTCCAGGTCTTTGGATACCGTGGACAAAGAACCAGGTAGTGATCCTGAACCCATAATCAACCTCCGTTTACCCCATCGTCCGACTCTTCTAGTCTCGGTGATCTCTGCAGCTAATCCTGTGATCCAGAAGTTTTCTGTCATCGGGTCTGAGGTACGGACTAGTCCATTGGGAACTTCTGTGCGGTACAAGGTGCTAGCAGATAAAAAGTGGGCTCATGGAGATGAAATCTGGCCTTCTTCTCGCTTCTGCCGTCGCCGGATTCTCAGGATGAAGTTGGCTTCTCAGTCTATGAAGAGTTTCTGCAGACAGTTTCCGCAAGCGCTCAGTACTGTTATGCCTGGGCGCAGTGCGCCACTTCACTCACCCCGTGTCTTTTCTGGGTGCAGTGCGCCGCTACACTCGTTCCATCAACGGGACTGTTCCCTGCGGCCGTTGCTGTCTGTTCCTCCACAAGCTTCTATTGCGATGATTCCAGCAACTAGCATAGAATCTGTGGAAACTGTACTCTCGCCCCATCTAGGGGCTGGCAGCAGGTACTGCAGCTCTTACACCTTCTGTGAAACTGTCATCAGTCCTGCACCTGATCCCTATCAGAGGCCTATTTAAAGCAGCTCTGTGCGCATGTCTGGAGCCAGAGTATCAGGTCTTCCAGCGTACTCCAGCTCTCAGTGCTCTTGTGTCTGTTCCTGTGATCCTGTCTCCAGATTTCCTCGTCTCAGCTAGCCTGCTGGCTATCCAGTCTTCGGCTGTACCACTGCTCCCGCACGGCAAAGCGACCTGCTAGTCCCCGGCCGTGCAAATCCTACCGCGGGCTATGGTGAATACCCGGGGGCTAGTTAGACTCTGCACACCAGTACTTGTTAGTACTCTGAAGCTGGCTAAACGGAACTACATCCAGCCAGCAAGGCTAGTGACAGAATTCCACGCTTCACATGTTGCAGCAGCTCCTAGAGCAGTGGAGAGCAGTGGATGACTTTGTCCAGCAGCAGCCAGAATTGTCATCCGTAGGGAGCAGGTGTGGTTTAGATTTCTGTCAGTGGCGGCTGAAGCCCTTTGAAGAAGCCACTAAATTGGTCAGCCGGGACAGCTGCGGTCTGAACGACATTGTTTCAATAATATTTGTCCTTGAAAAGACACTGTCGCTCATGCAGCAGGGGGCAATGGGGGAAGGTAACCCTGCAAATCTCTCTGCGTGCCATGCTGTGGCTGTGACAAAGTTCCATGGAGGTGCAGGATGAGGATGAGGAGCTTCAGCTAGAGGAGGGGGGGAGGAGTTTGATGATGCCCAGGAGGAGGAGGAGACACAGTTGGAGGAGCTGGAGGATGACGATGACACCTTCAGGGACTCTCAAGTGTCTCAGAGAGAGGCTGAGATGGATAGAACTGGCTCCTAGGGCACGCTGGACAGGATGGCGAGCTGTATGCTCACATGCTTACGCACTGACAGGCGTATCCTAAAAATAAGGCAGACTGACGAATTCTGGCTTGCCATGCTTCTGGACCCATGGTATCACTCCAACATGATTGTTTTCCTCCCCAGGAAAGGAAGGAGAAATTAGCTTTATACCGGGAAAAGCTATGTACTAACCTGGCCACAGCTTTCAGTCAGCCCCAGCCTGCTGCCAGCGTCTCTGAAAGGGAGGCCCAGCAGAGTCACCCACCTCCTGCCACAACCAGCAGCAGCCAGTTAAGCCTCATGAGTATGATGGAACATTTTTTTTCAGCCTCCCAACAGACGCAGCCAAGTGAGCAGGCTTAGTCCACCCACCTCAATGACCAGGTTCAGGCTTACCTGCAGTCTGGCTCACAAAGCCTCTTCTCAGACCCCCTGGACTTCTGGGCAGCCAGAATACAACAGTGGCCATAACTTTCCCACTATGCACTAGGGCTTCTTTCCTGCCCAGCCTTAAGTGTCATATCTGAGAGGGTTTTTAGCGCAGCTGGGGGTGGTGACACCCAAACGGACCAAATTGTCTCCTGGCAGTGTTAAAAAAACACCTTTATAAAAATGAATCAAGGCTGGATTAGCTCCGATTTTCACACTCCTCTTGCTGAAGCAGATGATTAGATCAGGCCTGGCAGGCTGAAATTGTCCCAGTGTCTTCCCTCTGTTACTATCAGCCGGCCCATAAAGTTGCATGCCAAACGTCTTGTGTCATGGGATGAGTGAACCCAAACTCCCCAAACCAAAAACCACAAAATGTTATTAAAATTAAAAAACTGTTGTCTACCTCCGCCTCCAATTTCAACATTAGCACATAGCAGGCTAGCAACCATTGTTATACTGCACCATTCTTAGTTGTTTTTACCATTTGGAAATGGAGCCTTTCCTACAAAAAATAAAAATAAAAAAAAAATAAAAAATTCAAAAAATTGTATTAAAAAAAAAATTGTTACACTGTTGTCTACCTCCGCCTCCTGTTAGAAGTTACATTTTAGCAGAGATTGTTATACTTCACCGCAGTTTGTTGTATTTACTATTCACTCTCTGCTGTGCTGATATACCCCATCCCCTACTACTACTGCCCGTGCCACCCATGAAAAGCCCATA